>JAVQJD010007501.1:0-12335 GCA_036023655.1 Nannoperca australis
CAGGAGACCAGAGTCCAGACCAGCAGGAGAACAGAGTCCAGACCAGCAGGAGACCAGAGTCCAGACCAGCAGGAGAACAGAGTCCAGACCAGCAGGAGACCAGAGTCCAGACCAGCAGGAGACCAGAGTCCAGACCAGCAGGAGACCAGGCTGAAGTCCAGCTTTTCAAAATAAAATGCATCATACATGCAGAGATCCAGACAGGGAGGGAGCTGTACTGTATCGATCCAGTGAGGAGAGGTTTTGTTGCAGCAGCAGAATCCAAGAAACAGAAAATTTCTCATTATTCATGTGACGCTGCAACGTTTCCTAAGTGAATATTTATACGTTCATTTATCTTTTATAACCATCACTTATTTATGTGTTGAGTGCAGACGGGCGGACGGAGGTCAGAGTCCAGCTGGGACGTTGATGTCACGTCCGCGGGCTGTTTTTATGTTTTAACACATTTTACTGCTAATGAGTCTGACAGAGGGGGAGGGGGCGTAGGAAGAGAGGGAGAGGGGGAGAGAGGGATGAGCTACAGAGGAGGAGGAGGAGGAGCAGAGAGCTGGATTCAGTCGTTCGTTCAGTTGCAGCTCAGATGGAGGTTTTTCCTCCTGCTGAGGAGAATCTGACGGGATGACGACGACTTCCTGAGACAGGCAGAGAGACAGGCAGAGAGACAGAGAGAGAGAGACAAGCTGAGAGACGGAGAGAGAGAGAGAGAGATCTTCCCCTCAGTTTCCACGGTGACGGCATCCCTCCGTCCTCCTCCTCTCATCTCCCTCCGGTTGCTGTCGTCTGTCGTCAGGATGGTGGATAAAGGAACCAGGTAAGATTTAATGTGTTTGTGTGGTTCACATCTTTCTGCAGCTGTTGGTTCCTCAGAGAACCTGTAAACACAGACGTGTGTGTGTGTGTGTGTGTGTGTGTGTGTTCTGGTGGGAGAACCGCTCTGTGTTGTAACATTACATAACGTTCTGTCAGAACCTCCAGCAGTGACGTCTGCGAGCGCGGCAGGTTTTCTGTTTCTAACTCCTCAGCTTTTATTCTGACAGTACAGACAGGAAGCTGTGAGACCCAGAGGTTTAGAAGAAGACCTGAAACTCCAACATGGCCGCCTGCATGTTGTGATCTGCGTGAACACGGCCACTCGAACTCATCACGAGTTTTAACCACACGTGTACGCTGGAGGTCAGAGGTCGTGCTGAGTCTCCACTGTTAGCTTTGGATGCTAAAACACGTTGGTTTGCTCGTAATCGTGCAGCAGGTAGATGAGCGTCGACCTGATGGTGGCGCTAAAAGTCAGAGGTTCATTCTCGATGTTCAGTCTGAACATAAACGGCGACCGTCAACCGAAGTCCCTGGAGCCACATGGCTAACAGAAGCTAACTGTAGCTAACATGGCTAACTGTGGCTAACATAGAACACAGAACCAGGAACACTTCCAACTCCAGTCAGAACCAGAACCAGCGGCAGGAACACTTCCTGCTTGAGTCAGAACCAGAAACACCGGCATGAACACTTCCTGCTCCAGTCAGAATCAGAAACAGCGGCATGAACACTTCCTGCTCGAGTCAGAACCAGAACCAGCGGTGGGAACACTTCCTGCTCCAGTCAGAACCAGAACCAGCGGCATGAACACTTCCTGCTCCAGTCAAAACCAGAACCAGCGGCGGGAACACTTCCAGCTCCAGTCAAAACCAGAACCAGCTTCAGGAACACTTCCAGCTCAAATCAGAACCAGAAACACAGACGAGAACACTTCCAGTCAGGACCAGAACCAGCGGCATTGAACACTTCCAGCTCCAGTCAGAACCAGAACCAGCTTCAGGAACACTTCCAGCTGGAGTGAATGTGAGGCGGTGGTCCGACGGGTTACACGGTGTCATGAAAGAATAAGAATAGTCATGTGTTCGTTTGTGTCTGGTGTTCTTCAGGAGGGCACAGAACCGTGGTTCAGAACCTGGACCAGGACAGCGGTGTTCCTGCTCTGTGGAAGTGTTTCTGCGTGCGGCGCCGGGAGAATATGAATGAGTTCAGTGTTATCTGTCAGACATACAGAGCAGCTCCGACAGGAAGTACATCTCCACACAGTACACGGCTATGTGTCCGCGATGCGTTCAGGTCCCCCGGGAAACTACTCTCTTTTTACTGAACCAGTGAAGGAGTCTCTCTCTTTACTGACTGTTTGTTTTCAGATCGCACAAAGACGGAAACGTCAAAAAGTTTGAGAAAAAGACACATTAAAGAGGTGAAATATGAATAAAACACAACGACTTTAATCAGATTTCAACAAATCGTTGCACTGAGTGAAGATTCCTGCAGTTTCAACCTGTCGTCGTTGTCGTTTTATCTGATGAAGGCAGAAAACGACTGAAAACAAAGAAGGAATTATCAAAGACGCAGAGAATCAATGATGTTCTAGTTCCACGTCACCTGCTTGACTGCCTTCTTACATTTAATGATTACATGTTGCATGTGTGTGTGTGTGTATATATATATATATATAGTTTGTAATTATTCAGGCATTTTATTCGGTTATATAATATTTTAGTTTCTGCCTCTGTTTATTTCCATGATATCTTCTTTAATCTTGTTGTATTTGACTCTTTACTTCGTTGTGTTTCTTGTTTGTGATCAGCAGCAGATCTTGAACTCACCGTCAGTTCAGAAGTGATTCTGTGATGAGACGTTCTTCATGGTTCATGCTCCCCTCAGGATGAACAGACTCTTCATGTTGCGCCACCGTCAGGTCGACATGTTCATGTGCAGAACTACAGCTGCACTCGGTTCACTGCTAACTAGCTAATGTTAGCATGCTAACACAAGATGGTGGACATGCTAAACATCAGCATGTTAGCATTGCTAGTGTTAGCATTTAGCTGCAGACTGGTTTTCTTTCTGCTGACTTTTCTCTGAAGTCTCTGAAGACGCTGACGTGTTGGGCGGAGGCTCGTGTTGGGTGGAGCAGGTTGGGTGTGTTGGGTGGAGGTTGGGCAGATTGTAAACATAAGTCTTTGATCCTTGATGAGTTCACAGGTTGAGTTTTGTGACGTCCCGTTGTCTTAAAGGCAGCTGGAGAACAGCTTGTGTGTGATGCATTCAGGTATCAGGGTGAGTATCGGGGAGTCTTGTGTGTGATGCATTCAGGTGTCAGGGTGAGTATCGGGGGAGTCTTCTGGCGGCGAGCTGACACAGCAGCCAGATATTGATCCGTCAGTTAGTCAGAGCGTCCTGATCGATCAGATGAACAGAGACGCTCTTCGAACGCTTCATTCACTGACAGAAGACATGTTGGACTTTACAGTACACTGTTTGCAGTCGCCATGGTTACAGCTGTCAGCATCTTTGCTGTGTGCAGTCACCATGGTTACAGCTGTCAGCATCTTAGCAGCACACAGTCGCCATGGTTACAGCTGTCAGCATCAGCAGCACATAGTCGCCATGGTTACTGACTGACTGACTGACTCTTCTCTGTAAATCCAGTTTTCCTTATGAACTCTGCTGTTCCTGCTCACGCAGCATTAGCGTTAGCATTGGCATTAGCATTAGCACAGCTAGCTGTTGCCTCCACCGCAGAGCAGCTGGTCACTCTGTTCGCTGACTGAGTTTATCCCGATAGGAGAAACTAACGTGTTGTAACATGATGATGTGTCATTAGAGAGCCTCTGCATGACCGTCCACCTGAAAGCAACGCTAACATTACATTTCGTTAGCTTAGCTTGTGTGTGTCTCTCAGGGGACTTGAGATGAATTCAGTCTGTAAATCTGTGGAATAAGACTTTGTGTTTGTGTGTTAGGCTACATCTGGTTGTAGTTTGCCGTTAAAAGGTTTTGACTGCAGATGAACAGACCTGTTCTGACGCTTCAGGTCTTCAGGGCGTTTTGTCACTTCTTGCAACATGAACCCTCGTCCTGCTCTGAACAACATGATTGATCTGGTGTGATTGAGATAATCACATCAGCTGAGTGGTGTGTTTGTCCTCTGAATATTCAGTTCTGTCTGAATGAATCTTTAATGTGTTTACAGTCTCTCAGTCATGCCGTGTCTTCCTGTCTCGGGGCTGTTGGACTCTTTCCAGTCAATAAGTGCTTTGAGGGTGAAGCTCTCAAGATCTCTGCTGTCACCGAGCTGCATTTATAAATATAAATAATATAATACAGAGGATATATGTTCTCTATAAACTGTTCTCTATACTCTATAAAGTCTATATAAACTATATACTCTACATACTTCTGCGTCTTTGTCTTATCTCTTATTTCTGACTGATGTTGAAACGAACAGTATTGAAGGTTTTGTAGATGTGATCTGCTACAAACGGCATCATTGATAATAATAAAATAATATTATATATATATATATATAAAACAGACTAATACATGAACATAATACATGTTTCTGGGATATAAAAGTGTTTGAGTTGCACATGAAGTCTGGTTTGATGATCACGTTGATGTATTAGGATTGATTTGTGATTTGAGATTGCAGAGCGGCTCCGCGTTCATATTTAATTGGACTAATTGCAGAGATGATGGCGAGCAGGTAATGCTGAGCGGGCTCCCGGGGGCCCCGGCGGTTCCCGGTAAAACGACGTCCTGATGCTGCTGATTGATGAAGTCCATTCAGGAGGAAGCTGAAAGCTTAATGGAGCTGCTGCAACTAATTTATGACAGCATTAACACAAAGAGTGGGCGGGGGGGGCATCAGAGACAGGAAGCTGCTGATGATGATGATGAGGAGGAGGAGGATGCTGATGAGGAGGAGGAGGATGAAGCTGCTGATGAGGAGGAGCAGGACCCCTCAGAGGAAAGCTGATCAACGTGTTGGTTCTCTGTGTTTTTGACAACTTCACAACAAACTTGGACATTTTGGGGAAAATGTTCAAATAAATGTAAATCTGGACGTTTTTGAAAGTTCCAACAGTGACGGACAAAAACAAAACACTGTCGACTCTGATAATGTGATGAATGAATGAATGAATCAGCCACTGTAGCTCCATCAGCTTAACCTCAAACACCTCCCAGCCAATCAGAAACAGGAATGTTTCTAAAAGCAACAATAAAAAAACTAATGAATCTGCAGGAAAAATATGAAATGTTACCGATGAAGCGTTGAAACATCAGCAGGTATTTCAACACTGAACGTTTCTCTCTCTGCTTGTTTTCAGGGTGTTTAAGAAAGCCAGTCCCAATGGAAAGGTGAGTCCTCTCCTTCCACCTGCTCACTTAATACAGCCGCTGGTCATTTACCTTCATGAAGCTGACGATTGCACATCACAAGAGTCAGTCAGACACTCCACCGCTTCAGGTGCTGCATTTAGAGACAGTCAGAGGCTTTAGTTATGGGCCCAGGTGCATCTGAACAGGTGAGTTTTCAGTCTGCAGGTGATCCTGATTGGCTGTCTGGTGTCCTGCCAGCTGATTGGTTGTCTGCTGCACTAACGGTTGTGTTCGTCCCTCAGCTCACCGTCTATCTGGGGAAGAGAGACTTTGTGGACCATGTGGACTTGGTGGAGCCCGTCGGTGAGACCTGTTTCACTACTCTTCATGTGTTCAGACTGCGGGTTCCTCCTGCTGGTGGCTAATCTTTGATTCCAGAGGGTTTCAGTTCAGTTTGTTGACTCTCCGACTTTACTTCCTGCAGACGGCGTCGTCCTGATCGACCCGGAGTACCTGAAGGAGAGGAAAGGTGAGAAACGTTGGTTTATAAAGGAAGAACAACAGTGGACCATTTCATTCTCACTCATGGTTTTTCTTCATATTTATCCAATGAATCCTTCAACTGCCAACCTTTTGTTTGCTAAAGTAAACAGAATAATGCCGTACACTGCTGGAATCAGCCTTTGAAGGCCCGTAGACAGTAAACTCCTTGCAGGTTGAACCGGCATGACGTCTGTATTTCGTGTCATTGATGGTAGCTAGACCCCAGGTTTTCTCTTCATCCTCCTTCTCCTGTGGAGTAAGATAGAAGATTAATTTGTCATTTCCAACACATGAGGTACATGAGAGGGAACAAAACTAAGTACAAACAGTCCCTGTGCAGGGGGGAATCAGTCCTTCATGATGCTGGTAGCCCTGTTCCTGCATCTGCTGTTGTAGATGTAGATTCATCAAGGTTCTGTACTTGGTCCGTTCATTTTCTCCATTTAAATGCTCCGTTAAGTCACATTGTCCAAAAACACACACGCAGTCCAACATTTACTTTAGTTTCTTGTTGTCCATCTTCAGTTAGTTGTGGAGTCCCTCAGGGAAGCGTCCTGAAGCCTCTGTTCTTTCTATTAAAGGAATGTCTTCACATTTAATAACTCCTCTTGTCTTGTGTGTCCAGGATGTGTTTAGTCTAGAAGTTAGAAGTTATAGTTCATAGATCAGGATGTGATTGTGTGTGTTTCTGTTCCCGTCAGTGTTTGTGACTCTCACCTGTGCGTTCCGTTATGGTCGTGAGGATCTGGACGTCCTCGGCTTGACGTTTCGTAAAGACCTGTTTGTGGCGAACGTCCAGGCGTTTCCTCCGCTGCCCGAAGAGAAGAAGAGTCTGACTCGTCTTCAGGAGCGCCTGATTAAAAAACTGGGAGAGCACGCCCACCCGTTCACGTTCGAGGTACTGAGCTCGCAGAGACATCAACTGGGACCAGAGTGTGTGAACTCGTCCTGTCAGGCAGTAGCTCCTCCACTATGTTCATAAATTAGATGTTTTCAGCTCAGGTAGAAGGTTGGAAAAGGTTTCTGAGATTTTAAACTGGTGGAGCTTGTTGGGATGAAACCTCGTTCTTGTTAAAAAAAGTTAAAACAAGTTTTGGTGGTTGAATGTCGAGACTTTCACAGGCTGATGTAAATGTTTACAAGATGCAGTGCTGCTTCCTTCACAGTGAGCACAGTGGGCGGATGTACTGTCACCAGGAGAACGTTTGAGATCATGAATGTATTAACTTATTAAGTGGAGGTAATAAATGATTCTCACATGTTAACTGTCACAGTTATCCTGAGATTGGTGTTTATTGATCAGGTTATCTGTATTACCAGTCAGAGTTTAGTGTTGTGTCATTAACTCAGGATATCGAGCTTCCCTACTCATAATGGAGTTGTTCCTCTCAGTCCAGAGACTAAGCCTTTTACACAAAAGGGAACTTTTCCTTTGTCAGAACCCTGCAGGAACCGGGTCTAAATGTTAGTCCGTACCAGCCAAGAGAGCCCCAGGTGAGGGTGTTTCCAGCAGGCAGCGGTGGAGGTTAACTTCAGTAAAAGAGATGAGAAAGGACAGGTCAGCTGCTATCGTCTGATACGGTGAAACATATTCATGTGTTTTCAGATTCCTCTGAACCTGCCGTGCTCCGTCACCCTGCAACCGGGCCCAGAGGACACTGGAAAGGTAAAGATTTCACTTTAACTTCCCCTGAGATGCTTCAGCTGCTCTGGGGGAGGAAGACCTTCCTCCTGCTCACCTCATTCACTCGTCCTTCATCTTCGCTGACTATTCAAGTCAATCCCACCATGAGAAATTACTTCCCTGCTTCGTGTGTCTTCAGGCCTGCGGCGTTGACTTCGAGGTGAAAGCTTTTTGTGCCGAAAATGTTGAAGAAAAGATTCACAAAAGGTAAAAGTGAGTCCCTCCCCCCCCCCCCCCCGACAGAATAAAGAGATGAATTATGAATGAAAGTGAAATCCGTTGTGCATTAGCAGCTTCCTGCACAGAGCGAGACGTAATGCACGCTCTTTGTAGTAGCTTCAGTGTTGTGTTGTTGTAGGAACTCGGTGCGTCTGGTGATCCGGAAGGTGCAGTACGCTCCGGAGAAACCGGGTCCTCAGCCGACAGCAGAGACCACCCAAAGGTTCTTGATGTCGGATAAACCTCTGCACCTGGAGGCCTCTCTGGACAAGGAGGTAACACCTGAGTGCTACATACACACTTCACAGGAGGAAGATGCAGGCGACCGGGATGTTGATCAATGCATGGTTTGATTAACATCCCCTTTAAAACAGAACAATCTGTCAGGCTGTTAGCAGGCTGGTGTTAGCGAGGGTTGGGTCAGAGTGATGAGTCCGTCTCAATAAAGCATCTTGTGGTAACAGAAGTCACAAAGTCAAAGTCATACTTTAAGAAGAAGACATTCAGAGGGACAGTCTTTCCCTCTGAGACTTGAGTAACTGCACTTCATGGAGAAGGTCATGAAGTTTCTCTCTGGTGTCTCTCAGATCTATTATCACGGGGAGCCAATCAGCGTCAACGTCCACGTCACCAACAACACCAACAAGACGGTGAAGAAGATGAAGATCTCCGGTACGTCTCAGCCCCGTCTTCCCTCCCTCCGTCTCTCTCCCTCCCTCTGTGGTCGTTGTGTAACTGATGACTGCTCTGTGTTTCCTTAGTGCGGCAGTACGCAGATATCTGCCTGTTCAACACGGCTCAGTACAAATGTCCGGTGGCCACCGAGGACTCGGAGTGAGTTTCATTTCAAAAACCTGAGAACAAACAACACAACGATGATTTAAACATTCTCACCACAAGGTCCATGCAGTAGCTGTTCTGGAGCTTTCGACTGTATCGTGCAGCAGAACTTCTTCAATGAGAAGTCCATAAAGTCCATTTGTTACCTGGTTTGAATTGTTTAAAGTTGCCAGATGTTGATGTCTGTTTTGAGGTGAAAAAGTTACCATAAAGATACTTTTCTGTTTTCAGTGACGTCGTCGCTCCCAGTTCGACTTTCTGCAAAGTTTTCACTCTCACTCCCTTTCTGGCCAACAACCGAGAGAAACGAGGCCTCGCTCTGGACGGAAAGCTGAAGCACGAGGACACCAACCTGGCCTCCAGCACACTGTGAGTCCACCAGCTCTCATGACGCCGTCCAGGCCTGTGGGAGGGTGGGACATGGTGGATGTAGAGGAAGTGACTGGCAGCTGATTGGTCTGACTGAATGTTTCCTGTCTTCTTGAGCAGGTTAAGAGAAGGAGCCAATAAGGAGATCCTCGGCATCATCGTGTCCTACAAAGTCAAAGTGAAGCTGGTGGTGTCTCGAGGCGGGTCAGTGCTCTGTGTTTAACTCATTATCAGCTTTAAAGAGCTTTAAAGTGCAACTGAAGGCAGAACTCACGTCGCGGTGCATCTGTTCTCCCTGTGTTTGGACTTGTTTGGTCAATTACGAGACAAGAAACTTGTGACTCGGCTGCGATTCGAGTGTTTAGGTCCCGAGAAACCACGTCAGTGCTGCAACACGTCGTGTCATTAGTTTCTATTACACAAAGTCACTACATTTCAGTTTGACTTTAAAGCTCAGTTTCAGTGTGAAGCTGTAGTTTCTGTTCCTCCCTCCTGCTGTGCAGCGCTGCTTCTTAAATATACAGAATCAGAACTTCGTGTGTGCATCTGAGGATTTGTGTTTAAATGCCAACGAAACCCAAATGAACAGCACGGTTCGTCTCGCTTGGACGTTTCTGCAGTGCTGGTTTCCATCTTTGCTGTTTGCAGATTAATCGGCGTGATTCATGCTGAGACATTTGGATGCACTGGTTTTAAACACAGCTGGGCAGCGTTGGCGGGGTGAACAGAGACTCCGGCGTTGGCCTTTAGCAGCTCTGCAGGGACTTAATGACCACATCAATAGGAATGAGTGGAAGCGCTGTGCTGCTGCTGTGACGCTGAACCTGTTAATGTTTATTGATTTCAGGCTCCTGGGAGATCTGGCGGCGAGGTAACCTTTCACGCTCGGATCACCACTGAACACAGTGATACACACCACCACACGCTGAGATTTACAAAGGTCACCTGAACGTCTCACTGCTGACGGTCTCACGTGTAAATGCTCTGATTTTCAGTGACGTCTCTGTCGAGCTGCCGTTCACATTAATGCACCCGAAGCCGCTGGAAGAATCCATCTACAGAGACGGTGAGTCAGAAACTCCACCTGATACGATCTTATCAATACGATTATTCACAGCTTCATCTGCGTACGGTGACTGGAGACTCGGGTGCCCTCAGATGTAAACGCATCATTAACAGCACGGTGGGGTTTTTAATGTAATAACACATTAACATGCTGCCCAACACCCCCGTCCTCTCTGGGGCAGATTATGCGATGGATTGTGTTGGTTCAAGTCGATGGTCATGAAGTGAAACCAATAGAAATCAATCTGAATGTGATCAGATGTCTTTAAACGCCTCCGTGGTGCCTTCAGGGTCCAACCTCTCTCTCTCTCTGCTGCAGCTGCAGACGAAGCTCCGATCGACACAAACCTGATCGAGTTTGACACAAAGTAAGTCTGTCTGTCTGTCTGCCTGCCTGCCTGTCTGCCTGCCTGTCTGTCTCTCTGTCTTTCTGCCTGCCTGTCTGCCTGCCTGTCTGTCTGTCTATCTGTCTGTCTGTCTGTCTCTCTGCCTGTCTCTCTGTCTTTCTGCCTGCCTGTCTGCCTGCCTGCCTGTCTGCCTGCCTGTCTGTCTGTCTGTCTGTCTGTCTGCCTGTCTCTCTGTCTGTCTGTCTGTCTGCCTGCCTGCCTGCCTGTCTCTCTGTCTCTCTGTCTCTCTGTCTGTCTGTCTGTCTCTCTGTCTGCCTGCTTGCTGTCTCTCTGCCTGTCTGCCTGCCTGCCCGTCTCTCTGTCTGCCTGCCCGTCTCTCTGCCTGTCTGCCCGTCTCTCTGTCTGCCTGCCCGTCTCTCTGCCTGTCTGCCTGTCTCTCTGCCTGTCTGCCCCCCCGCCTGCTGAAGCTGTGATGGACTCGTGTCCGGAGTCTTAATGTCGCTGCGAGCAGGAAGTGGGCAGGAAGCTGGAAACTCATCCTGGCGTCAGCAGAACAACTTCCTTCACACGACCACAGACGAAAGAAAGGAGTCTCTGAGCCGCGTCCTGCAGCAGCGAGCGTCATGTTCATTCCATGATTGTTGCTGTTTATCCCCTCGTGTTGTCGGTGGTTACACAAATAACCCTAGCTCCACGATCCGACGCATTCGTTTAGAGCTGCAATCAAACATGTGCGTCAGAGAACTCTGGTTATACTCTCCGGTTACTAAAACTGAACCCCCAGCTTTCAGCCAATCAGAATCCAGAATGGAGACTAAAGGATTAAGGTCTTTAACGAGTTGTAAGATGAACGAGTCAGAGGTTGTTGGAAGATTGAGTTTCCCTCGCTAACAGTTTCCCTCTGATTCCAGTCTTTGTGCTAAGCTAGGCTAAAACAGGTCTGTTCTCAGATCTGGACTTTGTTTCTAGTTTTGTTATGAATTAACTTCCCCCCCCCCCCTCCTTCCCCTCAGCGACGATGACATCATCTTTGAGGACTTCGCCCGGCAGCGACTGATCGGGGCGAAGGACGACAAGGACGAAGACGAGGAGCCGGTGGAGTCGCCGCAACTCAACGACAGATAAAGGCGCTGAGCGTCGCCGCCGCCGCCGCTGCTGTTGTCTCGCTGCTGTTTGTAGTGTGGCGCTAACGGAGGTCACCTTTAGGTCAAACCACAGTCTGGACACCCTGTAGACGCTCGGCGGTGCCGTGTTTGTGTTCTCGTTCATGTCCGTTCTCCCTGCGTCCTGCAAGGGTGTAAAAAGCTTGACGTCTCCGCTGCTTCGCCGGCCGGCCGGAGACTCGCCCAGCGAGCGCAGCGCCGTCGCGGTGGCTGGTAGCATGCCTCTAATGTCACTTTGTTCTATGTGTTTCCAGTAGGGAGCCAACAGGAAGTTATGTTGTGTTGAGATTAGTTTCCGTGTGTCTTCATAAACAACCAGCTGTGGTTGATCCGGATCAGTTCAGCACCACAATGTGGACTTCAGCCGGCGGAGGCTTTTGTTTAACGTCTGTGTGGACAAAGAAACAGCGGAGGAAGCGTCGCCTGCAGGACGTCCCGACACCGAGGAGTCAGCCCATCTGCATGAAATACACCAGAACTTTCTAATGATACTCAGTCTGATTCACGCTGTTTCAAACTGAATTCAAGGTTTGAACTTTGGCTTCTTGTGATTCGTAGAAAACATGTTTATATATTTAGCGTCGGTCTAAACGTCCAGCATGATCCCACACGACCTGCAGACGCTGCACATTACACCTTAAAACACTCAACTGGCTTCAAATCTCACAGGAACTCAGTTCAAACTGAGTCTCTGATGTACAGGCGTCCTTGAACACACCAGCACGCAGCCGAAGAGAGGCAATCAATAAAACAAGTGATGGATTATTGGGACATTGATCAGCAGGGATGTAAACAGGATGTGAGACGTTAATACAGCGTTTAATAACCCAACGTTTACTTTACAAAGCACATCACAGCAGAGTGTGTGTGTGTGTGTGTGTGTGTGTGTGTGTGTGTGTGTGTGTGTGTGTGTGTATAATTTATGTGGGCATTATACCCCAAAAAGCTGAGAATGAAGTT
>JAVQJD010007503.1:0-22474 GCA_036023655.1 Nannoperca australis
ACGCCAGTTAACGCTAGCCCTGTGCGTAACTTCCACCTAAAACCCCATTTCCTCTTCCATGTATGGCCCCATGTTACAAAAATGGCACATCCACATTATTTAGACTTATTTGCCAGAGAAACTGTTCTAAAATAGCTAACTTACTTGCGCACTGGAGCCAGCAGGTTGACCTGGCGGAGCGGACACCATCCTATTATGCTGCGTTCGCAGACGCTATGTGAAAGTGGGAAAAATCTATAATTAAAAGTGTAGTTGTTGAAATGCACAATTTGGCAAAGTGTATTGCTCCTACACTATGATTGGTGCCCGATGCTGTCTAAATCAGGTTGTTAAACGGAGCTTTGTCACTGGCATCAATTGTTTAACTGCCAATCACGCGAATGTAGTGTGTAGAAAGTGTGGAGTCATACGTCTCACAGTAACTACAGTTTCCTGAAGGCAACATGATGGAGCCAGGTCTTCATCCTACTGTTCATGCTGTCAGTCATTCTTCCACGCCCCTCTCAGTTGAAGCCACGCCCCCCCACGCCAGATCAGGGTCAGAAGTCTGAAAGTGAAAAAAAAGATCTGAAAGTGAAAAAAAAGACCTGAACTAAAAAAAAAAAAACTTGAAACTGAAAAAAAAGTTTTGGAATGTGAAAACATAAAATCTGAACCAAAATAAAAAAATACTCAAATATTAAAATATTTATGAAAGTGAAATCTGAAAAAAAATTATTTATTAAAAAAAATTCTAGAGCTGAATCAAAATTATATTCAAACCGAAAAAACACTTATTTTTATTTTGAATACATCACTACATTTTTCAGACTTCAACATCAAAACTTGAACTTTCAGATTCAGATTTTTTTTTCGAATGAACAAAACTTATGACCTTAATTTTGCTCCATACCTACCTAAGAAATTGCAGTACATGTGCATGTTTACATTGCTTAATGAAGCCGTGTGGGTGTTTCCCCCGAACTTCCTGGCTTTAGCAGTATCTCCGGAACCCTTGCTCTATCTCTGTGTACATTTCTCTGTCTAGTTTTGTCTGGTTCTCTCGGTGTGTACCTATCTGTGTTTATGTCTGCATTTTAAGAGCAACATATCAAATCCCCACATTTACTGACTCACAGAGCACAGAGCAGCCCCCTCCACCCTCTCTCTGTTGGTTTAGATGGACGGCCCATCTGGTTTTCATGAAGGAGGGATCGAAACTGAGTGTCAGCATGCTGCGGCTCGTTTTCATTCCCCCCGCCCTCAGCTTCACTGTCACGTTTTCTGGACTGGTCTGGACCTTGACAATAAGTGAGACAAAAACAAAAGTTGATTGCTTCTTTTTCTCTTAAATCTGAGTCAGAGACAGAGCCAGATGGATACATAGGCAAAATTTACCAATTTTAGCTTGCTTTAGCATGTCGGTGGATAAGTAACAATACATTGCTACATTGCAATATAAAGCTGAGCTCACTCTTAAAGCTGATATGATTGATATTTTAATATGAATCAAACAACTACTCCTTCTCTGCAGTTACCCACAGCTCTATGGAGCTTGTTTCTGTCTTTAAGCTTTTTCTTTCTTTTTCATTTTACACTCTTCAACTTTTAAGCATTTCTAGAAAAAGCTAACAGGCAGTTTTTAGTGAAAAAGCTCTGATAAACCAACTGTACACTACCTGCCCAGCACCAAACATCAAACAGACAGTTAGCAACTAGCAGGTGAATGGTCAAACGTTTAGTAACTAAAGATATTATATACTGTAATTGCATTTGCTAGACATCTCAGACAGGACCACACCTCTAAAACAGTGCTAATGTTGCCCCACATCTCCTGGGTGTGTGAATAAGCAACTTTTTGCAAACACGTTTTCCATATCTACTTTAAAAGGATTTAGTGTTATGTTTACAGCTTGTTCCCATTGCCTTCAAGTGGCCCAAAAAGTGCAACTTTAAATATTAGTATTGGTTTCAAAAATCAAATTTATACAAATACAGTCTTAAATGTTGGGGAGTAGATAGAGATATTAAATACTAAAGATATTGAATATAAAACATTAAAGATGTGAGTGGTGGTACTTTATCAAGAAAGTAAGAAGGAGATAAATAAATTATTATTTAGGAGAGAATGAAACAAAGGAGAGAAATAGGGAATGGAACAGTCTACTATATTTTCAAGAATGTCACCTACATATTTTTGTGGTTTAGGGTGAAAGACAAATTAGCATGGCTTTCTTTCTGTGAAAGAAAAAACGTGAGGAATGCTCAAGACACTGCAGTTTCTGCAGAGTGAGCAACCACAGAGAGTTGAGAGAGAGAGAGACTGAGGCTTATATTTCATTTTCATTGTTCAACTTCACCTGCTGAACAAAGAGAAAAATGTAATTAAATTAAATTAAATATAAAAATAAAATAAAGAAATATATCGTGCCCTTTCTCCTCGTGGTGTAAATATTCCTGAACTCTCCTGTAATTTCTGCGATTTGAATGAACATACAGACAGAGGTTGAGGCCAACTGTGAGCTGCTTGTCAAAACCACCTCACTCACACTAAATCTTTGGCCTTCAGCCCATAGAAATAAACGATTGCCAGTCAATCTTTTTCCTCCAGGAATGTCTCAATGATGAACCTGGAGTCTTGCAGCAGCAGGTTTTAGGTTTCATGCCCTATACATCGTCCACCTCCAGATGTAAAATGTAGTACAGAGGGTGTAACCCAACATTCCTCAGGCCTAATGTGAAGGTACAGCAGCACTCTTCCCATGCCTGCTGTTTGGCTTAGACCTCTGCAGGGAAGCCCCCTTTGATATGAGTCAAAGACTGGGCAGTCTGCCGGAAGACAATTGCTAAAGAAAGGAAATGAGAAAGCCCGGAGTAGACAGTGGAAGTCTACGGATAGGAGAGAGGAGAAAGACTGACTTAACCATCTAAAAGCTCCAGTGATTAAAATAGAAAGAAAGGGGCCACAAACGAGGGGCTGGATTTCTGCAGCTCTCTAATCCTGGGCCAAAGCAGTGTGTATGCATCAGTGTGTTTACATGCATGACAAAATAGGATATGGGAATGTTTCAATTCTTACATGACATACAGTGACACACACATTCACTGGGTGTGTCTGTGCAGACTGGCATGCTTTTGTGCATCCATTTGTGATATATTATGTCTGTGGGTGTGCTTGGGTATGTGATAAAGCCTGTGTGCGTTTGAGAGAGAGCGAAGAAACACTGAAAAGCCTCGAGGGGGATTTCCTCTGAAAAGGAAAGCTTTTCTCCTCCCCCTCTCAGACACTCTCCTTCTCTCTCTCTCTCTCTCTCTCTCTCTCTCTCACCTCCAAACACTCAGAGTAGCCAGAGACACGAAAGAGAAGTGAAAGAGGAGCTGGAGGATCAACAGGCAGCCTGACAATTTGTTGCTCTTTGGGCTCCACACTCAGATTTGTGGAAAGTTTCTAAAGAATGGAAATTACTTTAGTTACTTTTCGAACAAGACAACTCACTGTCATGGGGATGTTCTTCAGTCGACTTCTGTTGTTGATGCACTAAACATGGCAAGTCTCTCAGCACAGAGCCCAGGCAGTCTGTCTGGAAGGGATTATCAGGACCAAAAATGAAGAAACTTTCTGCCTAATTGAGGTCAAACTCCTGCCAAGATGGTGAAGTAACATCTAAGTTTTACTTCTGTGTGTCATTCCTGTCTGGTTTAAGATTTTAAAGTGCTCCACTGACCCAGTAACTGAGAGCGTGAGCCTCTGGTTTGGACAAGTGTCTTTGTTTCTTTCTGTGGCTTTGCCAGTCATGTGTGACTGAAGTTCTAGAAGCCTGATATGTTGTAAGCCTTGTTTACACAAAGGAAAACAATTATTTCAATGCTTTTCGCAGCAATATTTTTTCCAACTTTGCACAGGATTGATGCACAATCTTTGTTCTGTTTTTATGAAACCGTACCTATCACGAAGCTAATGTCACTGCACTCTTCAAACCTTTTTGTTATCCTGAGCACAGTTGGTGGTGGGACTGTTTCACATCAACAGCCCACAGCATCTCAAGCTTTTTAAGTGTGCGCACGCTGACAAAGAGAGAGTGACAGAGAGAGGCACATTGCCCTTTTGTTTTGCATTTTAAGTCCTTTGATTTGGACTTAATTAATGCGGATGGCACACATACTTCAGTGAGTGGAGAGGGTTTTGGTGTATAAATTATTTGACTACTTTTCATGTGCATATTGGAATTCTCCAGTTCAGTGTTCGGCACATTAAAGAGCTCAATCCACTGGGGTTTTTTACGACTGGAGAGGACTAGTCTAATCCCGTTCATAAGAGAAACTAATTAATGACAGTGAGTGAGCCACAGGATGGGTGATAGACTTTGACGATGGGTTTGTGGGAGGATGTGGCTTCTTTGAACTTTTATTTATTGGTTGTTGCTCTTGCAAAAATTGTCAAATAACTGCAGATAAAGGGTTTGGGTTACGGTTAGACAAAGACGGTGACAATGATGCATATTTAGCTCACTGTAACTAGCATACATTTTTGGGAAAATTTAATATATTCATTAAATCTCCACATTATTCAGCTTTCTATTTATTCAATGCACCTTTCTTCTTTTTATGGAAAGCAGTCAGACCCATAACTTCTGTCCATGCGTGCCAGATACATGTACAAAGAGCGTGAAGGAAGGACGTTTAAAGAAAGTCCATACTTGGCTGCTCATTGTGGCCACCACTGTACTTTGTCCTTCCTTGACATCCACTGCAGCACTTGTTTGACCAGCTTTTACAGCCCCAACTGTTTGTTTTACTTATTGCATGACTGATGTCTGATTGTCTTCCGTGACCACCCTCCTACTTACAGTCATGAGCCTGCAGAGTCTAAATTATTAGATTACTGCTTACTGTGCATACCCAGGAGTTTCTATCTTAGGTAAACACTCATACAAATACAAAACCCAGATTCCTGGCTTGCACCTTGCTGGTGTGCATTGTATTTGCATTTAGTTACTGTGTGACAAGGACAAAAAAGAATCATTCATTCACCAGCAAGGTCAAGCGCTTTCTTCTTAAGTCCTTACAGCAGTATGTGTTTTGTTCTTCATTGTATCGTCAACACGGTGTTCTGGCAGACTGCAGAGACTCTGTGCAGTGTTACAGCCTGTTGCAGTATTCAAAGTCAATTCAATTTATGCAAATTGTCGAAGCATGTAAAAGAGTTGCTCTTGGGTTTTGGATATGATCTCATGTTGCCAAAACATTAGTTTGTGCTTAGAAGGATTTTGTGTGATTCATCCGTATTGTAAAAATGCCAACCGTCATTAGCAAAGGTTTTTAGGTTTTTAGAAGTGAACAATTGTAGATTTAGACTTTTATAAGGCAAAACATGTAGTTTAGATTATGTTTTTCTTAATTTGAAACTCAGAGACTGATCTTTTTAAACCTTCATTAATTGGTTTTGGGTCTACTTGGGAGCAGCGCAGCAATCAATAACTAAAACATATTATCAGCTTATAAAGTTGAAATGGTGAATGTGTTAGCTAACAGTTGCCTATTTACACATCCAGCATACAAGCAACAACATTAGCAGTCACTTGGTGTCGTGTTTGTGTTCACCTGATGAATCTACGTCCAATATTCACTCTCCTCCTAGCTCTGCTTTGCACACCACCAACTCCTAGTATAAATATCTGGGTCTTTAGATGCTAAATGCTCCACTATTTTCACCAGCTAGCTGTTTGGCTCTGGGCTTGTAGCATGCAGTGGGTTCATCAGAGCTTTTTTGCTAAAAACTACCTGCTAGCTGCATCTAGAAATGATTCTAATGAGAGCGTTGACAGTAATATTGCAAAACAATGAGCTGAAAGATGCTAGAGCACTCAGTAGAGCTGAGGAGAACTCGGGTGATAATTCTCTGTGGCTTCGTCATAACAAGTGACCACCTTTCACATACATGTAGTCATTTGACCCATTGCTGATATGAAAATATTGATTATGGTAGCTATAAGCCTCTTGATAACTGACAGCAACAGTCACATACCTGCTCCATATTATCAGTCAACTTTTCAGTTCACAGATACGCTCATCAGCCATAGTGCATTTTTCAACCACTCAGATTAGAGTATGTATGCACATACTTAATATATGAAGTGTTTAATTGGATGACAGTATACATAGTGACCTGGCTTTACAGGCTCAAAGCTGTGTCTCTGGCTCTTTAACAGCCATGGGACCGTCATCAGCAGCTCCCCCCCCTGTCTGCAACAAGTCATCACATCTTTACAATACTATAGTCTGTGCTCCCTTTGGCAGTCAAGTAATACTTCCGGCCCGCTGTGCCATTTGCTGCGATTTTACTAAATTTCTACAGAGGCAGATGGAAAATCCACACAATAAACTGATGTGATTTATAGAGAAAATACATATAATTGCAGACATCTGCCTTGTGGAGCTTTCTCTTTTGCTTTAGCCAGCAAGTCAAGGTTCTGAGAGTTGCAAACCATATTTTCAGTGTGTTTATTATCTCTGTATCACAAAGTGGGTCAAACTCAACAGAGGCTGTGCAGTGTATTTTCAAAACAGAAACCTTGCCAAGTGTTCGGGGGGAAATGTCTGCACAGCTATAGGCTGTCTGTGAGTCGTTTTTCAGACAGCATTGTCTCTAGAAATGCAGTTACAGCAACATTGTTGTTTCCTTTCCAGACTGTGTTTGAAAGTTCCTGTTGTTGTGTCTCCTCTGGTTGCTCTTTTAGGAGGATAACAGTTGTATTATAGCTAGTTCAGTGATCGTGATACATCATTCCTCAGTCATATAAGTTTTTGTTGCTTGAACGCAAAACCAGCTGAACTACTTCAGCTCGATCTGCTGGGTGGAGGGGCACACTGTGTGACAGGGCAACATTTACTGAAGCACAAGGCCTTCAGATTTTCTATGTTAAAGCTTTGTTTGACAATGCAATGGGTTTTTTGATAAAACTCAGTAACTTTCTATCATTGATCTACGTCTTACATTTTTTTTCAAAATGTGCGGGACGCTATGTAGACTGCTCTAGCTCTGTTTGGAGTTGTGCACTTGTTTGGACTTACAGAAAACTTTGCAAAGCTCAAGAACGAAGAGCAGCAGATGTCCATGTTTAGAACACTCCTTATAAACACATTCACACGCTGACCAACTAGCAAACTTCTTGTGCTGGGGCTTAGTGGATTTCACAGGGCCTTCTTTTACTTGTATTACAAATTTATTGTCCATTTTAACATTGTGAGTTAAACTATGGGAGCTATTATGGTGCGTACAAGTGTCCCAAAACAAGCCATTTAGAATTTTATTCCTCACAGTTTGCCAGAATACTTTTGGAAACGAGCTGAGATCCAAGATACTTTTGTATTGTTTTTTTTTCATGTTAAATGGGAGCGGTTCTTTATGAATCAGTCATGAAGATATTCCAGGGAAAAAAACTTTGAACTTTTCAATTGTTACATGTCAGGTTTTACTAATAATACTAGGACCTTTTTTTTCTTTTGGGAAAGCTTTCCAGGTCTTTGATATTTTCTGTTTTTGGCCACATCTTTGCCCACTGCAAACCCCGCTGCACTTCCTTGCCAATCACCTCATCAGGCATTTGGCAACTCTGGTAAACTATACACCTATCTGATCCTGTGCTACTATTTTAAATATGCTGACCTGGCATCACAGGAAAGGAGATAATCAGTTTTTTTTGGAGTGCATCCAAAAGAGTATCCTCAGTTCAGTGAATGATGCAGGCATTGTTTCAGAGCACTGTTTTTTAAATGTTGCATTTCACAACATGTAGTCTGCGCATCTGTGAGTCAGTGTTTTTTGATTTCAGAACAGATGACAGCAGAGATTAACGTCGGATACGGAGACACTTGGTTGATTGTCCTACATAATGGTAAAAGACAGATATTTTCAGCAGTGTTGTTTTGAGACTTGGGATAGATCAATGAGTCACGTGAGAAATTAAATCTCAGCTCACCTTCTACCTGTTAAAAGGGAGTTTTTCCTTGCCATTGTCGCCTAGTGCTTGCTCATGGTGGGATGGTTGGGTCTTTGTGTGTGTGGAAGTTGGTCTCGACCGGCTCCATGTGATTGAGTGCCTGAGATAACTTTGTTATGATATGGCGCTATATAAATAAAATTGAATTGAATGAAGTACTGTAGATACTGGTCAGTTTTAAATGATTGGATGTCATACGATATGAAACCAAAAGGCCAAACCAGAAACTTAACACACTATTTGTGCGACATTTTCACTTTACAAGCATTGCTTTAATACTCATAAACTACTAAATGGATGAATGAATGAATTAATGAAATAAAAGAACCCTGCCAGATTAAAGGTTAGTTAGCGAACACACATCGTGTTTACTCCTGGCAGCAGTGACTTCGAGAAACAATGTAGGAGTTTTGTTTCTTAGAGGCCTTTTTATTCGTTGACGGGATTTAAGATGGTTCAGCTGAATGGAGTGCCCCTCTGCTGAGTTTAACTAGAGTGGATCATACACAAAGACAGCACTGTCTCAACCGCCAAACAGTAGATAAAGAATGTTTAAGGAGGAAAAAGTGGAGGAGTATGGGAAATAACTGAGAGATAATGGTAACACGTTTTTGATTATGATTGCTCCAAGACTCAACTTCTTCCCACCTTTGTCTTTTGTGTATAACTAGTAATAGTAATGTATAAGCTGCCAGTGAAACCACAAATGAAGAGCAAGAAAGGTAAAATCTGCATAACTACATGACTCACTAGACATTTATACGCTCTTCCTATGATTATATTTCTTGTGGTTTGCTGTCGTATCCCATCAGCCCTCTTTGTCCACGCTCTGACTGGCTGTTGGTTGGTGTGAGACTCTTGGACATATCTGCATGTTCATACAGGCAGAATTCAGGTAGTCCTCAGGATTTACTGGCAGGTCTTGACTCAACTGTCGCTTGTGCTTATGTTTTGCTTTTAGCCTGGAATCAGAGTGACAGTCCATTTCTTATGAGTATTTCAAGTAAATGTGATGACCAGTCAAGACAAGAGACATAAACAAATCCTTTCAGCATGTCACATCAGAGGCTGTGTCCATTTAGTTGAAGTTAATCTTTACAATCACATTCTAGTCAGCTTACCTATTCTAATCTTTTGAGCCATACACAGACCCACATTGTGCATAACACACCTTGACAGCTTGTTTATATTGTGGCTCAAATCTCGCTCCTGACTTTCTTTGGTCAAAGCCCAAGGCAATATTGAGAAACCTGTAATTATCTGCTTAATACTCAGCACTGCAAAAAGTCCTAGGGGGCCTGAATGGTGGACAAGACAAAAGAGAGTCAGTGAACCTTTATAACAGATGCCTGTTGTCTGCACTAGCATGCCAATTCAGCTCAAACAATGATCTTTGTTGGAGACTGGAGCTCTTTTTAGAGGTAAATCACTTCCTGCACTGGACATCAGTGGGCAGAGAGGGAATCCCCTTGTGTTGAATGTGTAGAGGAGGCGGCGGTGGAATGTGGTCGTCAGCTGGACATCGACTGAACCCCACAGTCTCTGCAGACCAAGATAAAGGCTCAGGATTTATGCGTGATTGAATGCTCCTCACTGGCTGAGTGGGAGTAAAAACCTTAGAAAAAAGAAGTAACTTTTTCTTTCTGTTTCTTTCAACCCACGGATACTGTACACTCATATACAGTAAAGAATTGTGCTGTCATAGCGATGTAGGGAAGTGACTGTGTATGGGTGCTCACATGGAACTGAACAAATTGCTGTTAACCAGGAGTTTCTGTGATGGGAGAAACTGTTAATACAAAAGGAACAGCTACAGACAAAACAGCAGAGAGATGAACCTGTAGAACAGAGTTTGATGGGACACTGCATCCTGACTAAAACTTAAAAACATTTTTTTATATAATATTATTATACTATTATATTATTTCCTGTATCTTATAAAATCCAACAAAACATTAAATAGACTCATGTGAACAGAAACAATAATCATTCGAGATGGTATAATGTGGCACATTGATGGTGGGGCTATGATGCTTAGTGCAAACTGGTAAATAAACCCATTTCATCTAGATTATGATGCTGCAATAAATTTTAACAGCTGTGATATTTGTATACTGTTCACATTTTAGCCTGTTTCAGCTGTAACAGATTTGTTATTTCCACTACATTGAAGGACCAGGAAACTCCAGCATACATCTCAGAACTTCAGGTGTATTCCTGGCGTTTATGGAGGATATGGGTTGACATTGCTTTTTTATGTGGCATACAACCTCTTCACCTCCGCTGAGCCCCCAAACTAGCCCTCCAACTATCCAGCTGTGATATTGGGAGGAAACAAACAAATATCTTGAAAAAGTAAATCTCATGGGAATCAATAATAATCTGTATGCCAGTCAGGGTGTCACATGCATGGCCTGTAAGTTGCTTGCTTACTGAATTGTGCAGGTAGCTAACACATTTTATCCAGTTGAGCTATGGCCATAGCCCGAAAGGACTGCTATCATTTTTCTATTATTATAATTATGATTATGATTAAAATTGGTTTGGTTTTCAAACACCAAACCACTACTACCTATTCAGGACACAAATGAGATTTGTTCACGCTGGACCTCACAGTTTGGGCCTGTTTGACTTGTTGTCTGGCAGTTTTTTAGATGTAATGAGACACAGAGGAACTCACAACACCGGCAGCTATCCTAACTGCCCTCAGTTCGTTTGGCTGGCTGGCCTGTCTGAACTGGGTCCAGCTGAGCTATGCTTAGCAAATTCTCAAGAGCGTCTCACTCATTTCAATATCACTAGCCAAACCACCCACAGAGAGGAGTTCCAGTCTGTGGGGGAGAAGAACGTTTCATCCTTCTAACCTCCTTTGTTTTGAGAAGAAGTTAATCAAGGCATAAGCGTTTGTCATTTTAGCTGGAGTGTTGACAAGGTGTTTAAATCTCACGATTCTCAAGTAATGCTATTATAATAAAAAGTAACTAAAAGTTTAGTTTAAGGTTGAATTTTAGTAAAGGCTTAAATTTAATTCAACTTAGGCTGAGGAAGAGTTGACAGGCTCTAATAATTGTTGATGAACCATCAATGAAATTTGCAGATATAAGTCAGTAACAGCACAGACACCAAACTACACTTATTAAAATGAAAACTTACACATAGGAACATTTTATGTCTCAGCCCTGTACAGTAACCTCACAGAGCTGTGCTGTGTTAAATATGACCTCAGGTTTATCTTTGAGAAATACAGTAGAACCCCAAGTTGAATGGCTGCAGTCAATCTACAGCTGTGATGCATTACCACTCAAGAGCCGGCCTCAAAGGTATTCTGTTCTCCATTTCCTAATCTATTGTGACAGATGTGCACAATCAGAGAAAGGAAGCATTCTTTTCCGCTGAGGACATGCAATGTCTACAACAGATTTTAAGACTCAGCAAAAGCGGTCAAATATTGATATGGATTTACATCCCTTAACTAGACTGACATTTTAAACACCTAATTTGGAGAAACCCACCTTGTATGAATGTACAGACTTAACTGAGTGGTACAAACAAATGATTGAATGATTTACTCAATTATTCAGTGAATTTCATGACTGTCAAAGGTGCTCACATAAACATGCGTTAGCCAAACGGTCAGCACAGTCCCAGTGGTAAGCAGTGTGAGGTCTTTGTAGCTGCTGCATTTGGGTTTACCCAGGGCCAGTCTCTGGTCTTGGTTAGGCCATCAAGCTAAATGAGGAGGGGCTAAAAACAGACTTCTTTGTGGGCCTGGGAGATTAACACAGCAGGGTACTGTGAACTGATTATTTGAATGGTTTGAGGCTAAGACCTGTCGAGATCCAAAATAAGTGCCAAGTCCTTATTTTCAACTGTCTACTCAACATGAATATTATTCCTTTCCTTTATATTACAAACAGACATTAATTTGACTGTATTATATGTGAATAAAAGAACAAAATGGTGCATTTCAATATGCTCTACAGGTGCTAAATGAGATAAAATATAGCAAAACACAACAGTACTGTACACTTCTATCCAACACCAGACAAGACTGAATGGTATATTAGACACATTGACCTAGTATGTGAAATACATGTTTCTAGAGTATCTACATGAAGTGTATGAATGTGAAGTGTATTGGTGATTTTTAGTCAAACTAGCAGCGTGGCTTTGGGGATAGCAATGTCAGTCAGTCTATCCATTGATTGCAAACATTTTAGTTTTTTAGTAAGGAACTATTGGATGGATTGACATGAGATTTGGTACAGATAAAGGATTTATGGTGCTCAAAGGATGAATCCCCTGACTTTTCCTCTGATGTCACTGTGAGGTTCACATATTTGGCTTTGAGTGAAATTTCTCGACAACTATTGAATGGATTGACGTAACGTTTTCTACAGATATTCATGTGCCCCTCAGGCTGAATTGTAAGGCATGGCAAGTTCATTTTTATACAGCCTTTTAACAACAAGGCAATTCAAAGTCCTTTGTATTAGACAGAAAGGCCCCACAAAAAGATATAAAAGAAACACTAGGCAAAATAAAAAGAAACACATAAAAAGGATTTTAAAAAAGTTTAGTGATCCCTCAACTGTCCATCTAATGCCATCATCAAGATGAAATTTCAGTTTGTCCAATACTTTGGTTTGAGACCAAATACATGCAATATCAATAACGTTCCCATCAGCCACAGCTGTACTTTTGTGTTTACTGATCCTTAGCAAAAGGTTAGCTTCCTTATATGCCGAGATGTTGAACATGGTAAACATTACACCTGGTAAATATTCACCAGAAATATTTCAAAGTTGACCTCTTTTCATCTGAACATTTTTTGCGTGTTTAGCTGGACTTCCCTCATGGCACAGCTGGTGCTAGTAACTTATTCAGTGCAGGCTATTGTACAGGCTAGCACCAAGTGTGGCTCTAGACAGAAACATGTGTCATTTTATGCAGTTGCATCTTTATAAGAATGTTCAATGAAACTCTGAGTTACTCGGCTCTTCTTTGCTCCTTCTTTTCACTTTGAATAAGATCAGATGCTGACCCTGGACAAACATACCAGTTTAAATGAAGCATACCTTGGCCAGACTTGAAATAAGTTGCACATACTCATGCGGGACAGACTTAATCATCTCCAGATTAAGCTGAAATGCTTTTCATTAGGCTCACCCAAAATTTCCCTCTTGAACCCCTAAACATGACAGTTTTTAATTTACCTCAAAGCTGATGTTTACATTTTGGCAAATTTAAACTTTTATTGCAGGTTTTTGGTTTGTTAGAGAAGATATTGCCTTCACTGATACAGGTAGGCCCAGTAATAATTTACTGATCCAGAAGTGCACATGTGCCGAAGAAAAGTATATCACTTTTTCATTTTGTTCCAGACTCTAAAACCAAAAACTCTTTGAGGGATTTTAAAGGAGCACAGGGAGGGTTGAAAGACCAAGAAAAATATCTCTCCTGTCATTTTGCATTTGCATAGCATTTGTTCTTGACATATCTCCAATCAGGTCCAGACAAAGTTATGAAGAGCCATGGTTGATCATAGCTGAAACACAGGTACAAGCACATAGCATATTATCTAAATCTTGAATTAGTCCACAATTTAAAAAGTATAGGTATTAAAGATCACATAAACATAAAAAGCAGGTCATAACTGGACCCCTTTGAGGGCAGGTGGTGTTATTCCAAAGCCACCCTAAAATTTGGCAAGCATGTATTTTACTTTTTTCCACTCCTCCCTTCCTCTTAACTATGGCCAATTATATCCATTCCCAACAGACTGCTGCCAGGTTGCTTCACCTTTTTATACTCAAAAACTACCGAGTCCATTAAAAGGCCATTCAATAAAGATTTAAACCAAAACTGCAATACCAGCGTTTCAGTTTGAGGGCAGCTGTTTTAATTATATAAGACAAGATAGTCGGTAATGGAGGATTTATTTTAAATTAAATATTTTACTGTCCATGTGCCTCAGTTAAAAGGTCAGTACAATTCTCATTTGAAAAGAATGTGCAGATCACACCACTCCTTTATTTATGCATCAACATTAATGTTCCGTTAAGCATTCATTATATTCACAGCAGTTGTATTCTTGGAAGCATTTGCTGTCAAGTGTTTTTTAATTTGATCTTTGCAATCCTAGTTTTATGGTTTGGGGGACGTCCCATGGTTTTGGCACATAAGCATTTGTTAACTTGAGGTCCAAAAGTCGGCTATTAGATGCACAAATCACAAAAAGAATGCTTAAAATTAAAATGGATTTCTTTTCTTAGATGTTTGTAATTAAGTAAAACAGTAATTTACATATGTTGTTTCTACTGATTTACTGTGTTTTTTTATGTTTTGTTGTTGCTGGTATTCTTGAGATGTCTCACAGTATATACATATATATTATGTTATTATACAAAACTCGCCTCACTGACCACCATCTCCTCTTGTCCTCCAGAACCCAGAATCTTTGGACTCGTCCATCCAGAGTGCCCTCTCCGCCCTCTTCCCACCTTTTGAGGCCACAGCGCCCATCGTCCTCAGCCAGTTGTTTTGCACCATTGATGAACGTTACCACGGTGATGCATTACAGTGCCTGCTGGACTTCCTCATCCCCTCCAAACACCTACTGGAGAGTGTCCAACAGGCAGCATGTGTGAGTATTGACATATTTCAGTGCATACATCTGCACTTTTTCCTCCTCTTTTTAAGAGTATGTTGCATATGCACACATCTTTTGACTCTTCGTAAGATGTACTAGTACATACAGCAGTTCAGTTTGGAGATACTTAATGTATGTCAAGATTTATTTCATGTAGTTATTCAGTTATAATTGACCTAATTCCTTCATATACAGATTAGGGTGGTTGCAAGTGCCGTTGTCTATGGATTCCATTATGTATTCCATAGATAAGCAAGTTAAAACTAAATTAGACTGAAACAATGCTGATTTCATTTTTTTTAGGCTGGATACTCCGATGTTGTTTTCCGCCGTGAGGGCTGGCCTCTGTGTCTCCATGAAAAAACTGTCATCCAGTTAGCACCTGTGAATCCTTTGCTACTGCGTCCCGGAGACTTCTATCTACAGGTGGAACCTTTTGGGGACCAAGCGGCTCGCATTGTCCTCAAAAGTCTTCTGGAGGGGGGCTGTCGTGAAGTGGAGGAGACCCCTGTCCCTGAGACTTCTTACCCCTGCATCTTCACTGAGGAATGGCTGCAGGACATCAATGAAGGACGGCATGGAACTCCTCTGTCACGTTGCTTGCTTTCCACAGACCAAGGAGTAATCAAATTGCCCTGGGCTAAAATTGCCATCCCAGAGTTTTTAGACAAGCCTAAGACCATGCCCACTTATCAGGAAGCTTCTCCTGAGCCAAAACAGATCTCAGTTCCATCCCATTTTAACTCCTCCACCCTTCCGATGGAAGCCATTTTTCTTCCTGCAAAAGGCAGGATGTCAGCATCTTTGAGACCTGTGGACTATTCTTCCAAACTTGTCAAAATGGAACATGAAAGACGAACCCCCAAATCATGCTCCAAACCTCTGATAAAACCTGTGGGTTGGGTTTCTCCTAATACCTGGGACAGCCATAACTATAGAGAGATTGAGGGTGATTATGTAGACCTGGTGGATATTGCCAAAGGGAAGGAGTTTCTGGAAAAACAGAGAGAGAGCCATCCAAATCCACCCAATTCAGTTTTGTTCAAACCTGTCAGACCTCCTCCACCTGTACCACTTGGGAATTATGTTCCCTTTCGACTCACTCTTCAGTATGCAGAGGAGCCTTGTGCACCATGCAACCAGAGTAGGTTGGGGCATGAGCCCATTGACCAAGACTTGAAGTGTAGGTACAGAGACTCGTACGTGGCAGCACTCAGAAACCCAGTCCCTTTTGAGAGGGGGAGTGTAGACATGCTGGCTGCCCTGGAGGAGGATGGCCTTTGTGAAGAGAGAGAGTTAAGATCCAAGGCTACATATGAAGCTCAAAGAGACAATTTTGGAAACTTGTGTGACAACTGTAATAAACCTGTGATAAGTAATGAGCTCTGTAAACACAGACACTGCTGTGAACCAACACCAGAGAACTTTGCATCTCACTTCAAAGACCTTCAAACGGGTTCTGAATCAGAAAACCTTATGAAGGAATCACCCACTGTTTTGAAATCAACCCCTGGTTTGAGCCACAGTCAGAAAGTTCAGATGAAACTTCTTTCCCACCAATCAGAACATAACGCTAGTGTGCATCCAGGATCTGATGTGTTCTTGGAGAACTGTGATGGCAACATGGAACCACATCAAAAGGTGGAGGTTGTGAAACCATCAGGAAAACACAAAGTTAAGGTCAGGTCTCTGTCAACTGTGTCAGAGACTTCTAAAGGGAGTCCACTTCTCTATAAACCTAATAACAGGAGCCATAGTGACATTTGCCCTGACACCATCACCAGCATCATGCAGTGTAAGAAAGGTGATCTGTTGGATCAGGTGACTCACAAGCTGGAAAGACGGAAGTCCCCGAAAAAAGGTAAGTGGAGTTGGCAAGTTAGGGCTGAACATTCAAACTACTTTTTTGATGCAATCTTTCCCTTTTCTTTTCTGTCCTCTCTTCTTTTTAACCCACACCCACACACATAGTTTGTACATTGTTATTACGGCACACACAGCCATTTCTTTCTCAACGCTCGAAGGGCCACTCAGCATTCACACCAAACTGACTGACTAAGACTCGACCGTGACCTCGCGTGCTTGTGGGAATGTGCTCTACTGAGGGTCGCAGATCATAGGGGCTCTTTAGAAAGAGGGTTAAAAGTTCAAAGATCAGGCTTGAGTATGATCTTCGTCAAGGGATTCTCCCACTGCTGTCTGGGTTCTTTGGCAGTATGGCTACATTTGTGATATTTCCATTACAGAGGGAGTGAACAGAAATGGCATGCTGCACCCCAATGAAAGGGAGGACATGAACCCGTTGGGTAAAAAGAAAGAGCAGAACATTCCTACAATGTAGAGAGACAGCATAACACGCTGAAGGAGGTTTCTGTGTCCCCTGCACCCGCTGGCATGCACTCTCGTGCCCTCAGTTGAGATCTTGACTGGAGACATGCTTGTCATGGACTATTAAAGTAGAAGAGAGAGAGTACAGGCAAGGCTTTGTTGGCTCTAAGAAGAGGCCAATTAGGATGTCTGAAATCAAAGCCAGGCTTAGTAGCCAGGCCACCACCGTATTTTGTGTCCAGTGTTTAAAGGCTGTCTGTACACAGCTGTGCAGCTGCATCCATGTCGATCGAGGACTATTACGAGTCATGGATGAAGATCTGAATAATTACTGTTAGTATAAAAAGGGCAAAGGTTGCTGGGGAGAATATAAAGTTGCTGAAAGCTGGTGGTTTATAGTAAATCACTTTAGTCACTGGAGTTCAGTTCTCAAGAGGCACAGTTGTGGATTAAACAAGATCAACTTACACAACATACACACACTCATTTGTTTGTGCAATGCTTTAATTATACTTTGATTTATTTGATTGTCTTTGCTTTTTTGTGGGAAAACAATTCTGTTTGTTTTTACTGACATGCAGACTCCCAGTCAAGTAGGAGTGAAACTCCCTCCACCACAGATGGACCAGACTTCAAACTCCATAACTCAAAGAGAGAAAAGCCATCTCCTCCACAAGTTCTCCTTCCTTCTGCAAGTTCTGACACTCCTCAGTCTCCACAAACCGAGGAATCAAGATTTAGAGGCAACAGTGGTCTGCTTGAACTGGGCATTATTTGTTTGCCAGGTATATATAACATTGATTAAGTTAGCATTCACTCAAATAATATATTCTGTATGATTTCTAATTACACTTATGTAATATCAAGGTGTGAGAGACCAGACGTTAATTCTAACTGAGCTAATCAGGCCTCTTGTTTGAATGGCAAAAGCTCTTCAAGGCCAAACATCAAATGTGGTGGGCTTTGACTTAAAACATTCACTGTGTCATTGATTGTCCAAGTGTTCTAGTGGTGGGCTTTTTGAAAAACATTTACATGTCACTAACCTTTTCTCTCTCCTGTAAACCGTCAGGCAGCAGGGACAGGACAGGCAGGGCAGTGGTGGAGGTCCATAGCGGCAGAAAGGAGTGGACGTCCCCTCTTGTGTCATCCCAGAATGTCTGTGAATTACTGCTCTACATACACTCCATACCAAGGTACTGAAAACAATGCCTAAAAAAGTATATGTGTATCAAAAAAGACAGAATATCTGTAAAGATGTAAAAATGAGTGTGAGTCATACTTGGAGGAGAGCATGATCCATGCCCAATATGTGGTGGTGATCTACTCAGTTGCCCAGAGGAAAGCTGTGCTGTTGGCTCATTGCATAGCTCCCATGTGTGCCGGTATGTGACAAAAGATCTGACCACAAGAGGGCAGCAAATTACCATTTTAAATATTTCCAGCTTTGCATGACGCATATGATGCATGTTCTCACATCTAGACTAAGTGATTCATTACGGATCATCCCTTTGTATAGTTTATAAACTACATATTTTATGCAGAATCACCACGTTATGATCTGAATAATTCTGCCTAATATGTAGTTTAAGATCTGCTGGCAGTAACAATGACCTGTGCTGACCCTCTGCCAAATGAGTGTCAATACTCACCCTCAGAAGTCTAATGGTGAACACTTTAACAGTATTCTTTGTTTACACTCGGTTTAATGGAGTCTTTGAAGTTCAAAAATCTCATCCTCCATTCCTCTGTCCCACTAAAGAGCCATACCACAACAGTCTCCAGCCAGGCTGGCTGCCAACTGTCTGGTATGCAGCGCCTTGCTAGAATAAGCAACCATGTCATATGTAGGCTCATACAACAGTATCCCAAGTAGGGGCCATTAAGAGGGCTGTGTGAAGGCGTCAAAGTATGGAATAGGATGAGTGAAGAAGTGTGTGTGTGTGTGTGTGTGTGTGTGTGTGTGTGTGCGTGTGGATGTCAGAGAGAGATAAAAAAGATAAGATTTGAAAAGTGAAATAAGTAAATAGGCAAAAGCCTTTGAACGATGTGTTTATCACATAAAGAGCTCTGTGATGGAGTGAACATGTTTGAATGTGCCCTAAAATGATTCAACGTTTCGGTAGGAAAGAAGTTCGGGAGCTGGGAATGACTTTGGTCATCAATGCCAGGAAAAAGCCTCCTTCGCTTCACCTCTACAGAGCTCTGCTGATGGCACAGGTTGAAAGAAACTTGCATGCACATGTCAGAATCAACAATGCCCACATTCACCCAAAAACACAAGCACACACCATGTCATCAGATGCTGAAGGAGTCACACTCCTTCATTCACAGATATGGAGTCATTGTATGTCTGAACAAATACTGAGTGACACAAGTTAATTTCAAGTTTGTGCAAGTTTGTAATTTGTTAGTAGTAAAGAAATGCACAAGGGGGCGCAGTTCCCACTTTTATCAAGTTTGCAGTAAATTATTGCCTAATACACCGTAATACACACTGTGGGCCTATTGTACTTAAGGTTTAAGGAAAGTTAATGATTTGCGGTTTTGCAATGATAATTATTCATCTCATATCTAAATGATCAGAGCGACTTATGTTGAATTCAAACACATGACGGTCTGCCCTAATATTTTTGTCTTTAACTTACTGACCACCTGCTACAGGAGCAAGCTCTCCATGCTGTCCACAGTATTGTGATGCTGGTGGATAAAGACACTTGTCCTCGACCTGAAAAGCAGCCAGGGTTACAGGTCAGAAATGAAAACATATTTCATGTTCTCTTTCAATCTCTTTCCTTTGATTAGGGTTTGACACTAGAGAAAAGTGGTACATTTCCTTCATGCCTTACGTTGCCTTTGTTTTTGTCTATAAGATGGACATGGTAACTTCTATGAAGGCCCTCAACAAGACAGTTGAAGCTTCCCAGCTGACCTCTGACCTGGGAGGGACCTTTACTTACAGTCATACCGACTGGCTGCAGTTCCATCAGGTACTGAATATTCACTCTGAGTTTACAGAACTGCTGCAGCTGTGGTATCACATCCCAGAAACACTGTGATTAAACTGTGGAGTTTCCGTGGGTTCAGAGGAGGCTGCTGTTCAACCACAGTTCACCCATTTGGGAAAAGTCTATCCGCACACCCATGGCAAACATTCATCATCTCTGTTGTTCTTTAATGCTACATTTAGCTTTATACTGGTTATGCAACACTGATCAGTACAACCCTCACTGGCTCAGGTCCACTGCCAGAGGCTGGTTGTGTATTATGTTTAGAATATAAGTTATATAAAATTATTTCAGTGTAATTTAATTTTAATGCAGAAATGGTCATTGCAAATGCAATGTGGATGTATTTTAGGGTTGTAATTAAAAACTGCATTAAAGTATACAAACCCAACTTCCTCTCTAAATGTTTCCATAATAGACCAGGCCGCCAAAAACACAACAATTCAAAAACAAATTTTCATGTTTTTACACAGTAAGGCATTAAACTGCAGGTCAGAGGGAAGCTGCAGTGCTTGGGTTGGGACCCCTCCAACTGGTTGCAGTATAAATCTTAGGGGTTGTAAGTTGATTAACTGGATAGGAAAGCACACACAACATAACATTACAATTTTTTGCTACAGAAAAAATGTTTTCTGACTTTTTTCCCTCATCTTTGAATTTTGTTAGTGAATTTCTGGATATTTATTTACAACTTCAGGCCCCTAAAAATAAAACAAACTTTTATTTGGTTAAATGGGCCACCATTCGTAGACTTATGTAACATGTGACGAGGGTAACTAGGGGTCACAGTCCTCAAAGGTTGTGAAGAAGATGCACTGTGGTGCTCTCTGTAAGCAGCAGACAGCAGCTATATGTGTGAGGTGTCTTTCCACCTCAAAGCTCTTGGGTTCATTACGATGCATCATCTTTTGTTCACTTCCCCTGATTGTTCAATTTAATCAATTTCAGAGACTGGTTTCTTTCATGACTGACCTGCGAGGGGCAGACAGTTTGTTGCAGAAGGCCATCAAGAAAGTGGACGGCAGCAAAAATATAGACACTGCCCAGGTAATACACAACTGCTCACAGTGTGATTTGATGTAATTAGTGAAAGAAACATTTTGCACCAGGACACACATGTTGACTTTGCTTTTGTTTTGGTGGCTACAGGAAGTGCAGCAATGCATTCAGGAACAGAGGGCCTCGATGAAAGAGGTGCTAGAAGACGCTCGACTGGTCACTCTGCAAAGAGAAGGAGGGGCCGTACTGGCCAGAATAAGGAGAGAGGAGTTCAGATTTCCACATTCTGAGGACTATAGGTATCAGATAATAAAGTCTACTTAGTCAGTACAGTATACACTGAGAGATCCCAGCAACATTGCTCAGTGTGTTAATCTAATACCATCTGTATTGTCGTCCATCTACATTGTCTTGCATTGATGTATCTTAATACCAACGAAAGGCTCTGCACACCCACACAGGTGTTTTCAATGATCCTGGCTGATTAGACCTGATAACGGTGTAGGTTGTCCCGCCCTAAAAACTACAACAAAGCAAATGGTTGCGGTAGATGTCAATCACGTACAGTTTGTACACACCCATACAGTCCTGAGAGGTCTAATTAGGCAGTGTAAGTGAAAACACCTGTGCAGTGGCTTTAAAATCTTACATACAAAATATATTATCACTTTATGAAATGTGGATTCTCTATTACTGATTAAACTACCAAACTAAATAAGTAGAATTGGCCCCACCGCTACCAGCTACAACATTAAAATGCTGTGTACGTTAATGCTTCATTTCATGCTATTATTTGTTAACATAACACTGTCAAGGGTCTGCGTAATAAGTAGTTTTACTTGTGATACTTTAAGTAAATGTTTCTGATGATCCTTTAGTTTATCAGTTATAGTTTGAATGCAGGGCTTTTATTTATATTACTCTGTGGTATTGCTACTTTTACTTACATAAATAATCTGAACTCTGCTCCCACCATCTGGAAAACAGATGGATATGTTTCACAACTCTGTTTTACTGTAAGTCACAGTTTGAGTTGACTTACAGAGAAGAAATAAATGTGCACCAGTAAATAGATATTATTAATCGTAAATGAATGTTCCCACCTAAACTCAACAGCAACTGATAAATAACCATATGGTTCTGTCGAAATATTTATCTTAATATTGTGTATGTATGTATGTATGTATGTATGGCTAAATATTTGTTAGAAATGTACAGATTATTATACTTTTTTTGTAATTACAGCAGTATGGCACCAATTCCTCAAGGCAACAAGCAATTACAGGGCATGCGTAGTGTTATCATGCGCTCCATTTAACAACCTTAATTAACTTATTACTTAAATAACATATTTAGCTATTTGCAAAAACTCCCATCATTATACACTTGAAACATATATATATACACTACCGTTCAAAAGTTTGGGGTCACATTGAAATGTCCTTATTTTTGAAGGAAAAGCACTGTACTTTTCAATGAAGATGACTTTAAACTAGTCTTAACTTTAA
>JAVQJD010007511.1:0-18304 GCA_036023655.1 Nannoperca australis
ATTTTTAAATGCGCTGGAAAAGAGCCCGTTTTGTGCACAGTGGAGGTGACGCGATGCCCACTAGTGCGTATGTGTGTTTCTATACTATTTCTCCAGCCGTGGTCACGTGGTGTCATAAAAGATGGTATTATGAGAGGTATTTATTGAAGTCGGACTAAGTAGGACATCACTGAAGGCCTAGGTGTGAAATGCACGGCCCGCCACTGCTATGGAGTCTTATCTTTTTTTTTTACATGATACTATACAGATGTATTTCAGTACAGTGTGCACCCATTCCTTTATCCTACAGCGAGCAGTAGTAAAAGTGTGATGAGCCCATGATAAGGAGAAGGGAAGTTGTGTAAATGAACATGAATAATGCATGAGACTGCTATGGGCGGCTGGCAGCTGCCTTTGAGAAGGCTGTTTTAAAAGTGGGCCTCTCAGCTTGATGCACATGCAAACTTTCCCATGCTGTGTTATTTGAGGTGAATACAGCATGGTGATATGTGGCACTGGAGTCATGTAGAGATGCATATATTGTGAAAGGCGAGAGGAGATGACTTGAAACACAGCATGGCACTGTACATTTGACGCTAATGATCTTGAGTACCCTAGCATCAGTCTGGTTTTTTTGTCCATTTTTACCCTATTGTATACTGTAGCAGTTATATATATATGTAATTTATCATTTAATAATAAAAAATGTATCAAATAACTGGAAAAATGTATGGAAAAAAATTTGAAAGTGCTCACTCGTAGTGATAAACCTACAGAGAATTATTACCCCAATCTGCACCTTCAGCGTTATACAGTTTAATAGCAGGTTTCAGCTCATTGTTTAGCTGTTCAATCCACAACTTTATTGTTTTGGTTCACTCTCACTGCTCTCATGGCATCATTTTCAATCACAGCAGGCATCTTTTTCTACAAGCCCACTGTACACTACCTGCTCAGTAACAAACTGCAGACAGACACAGTTAGCTACTAGCTGGTGAACATAGTGGAACATTTAGCAGCTAAAAAGCAAGATATTTCCTTCAGGAGTTGAGACCATAAACGGAGCAAATAAAAAAGAGTGAATACCGGACTTAGATTCACCAGAAACAGAAACACGAATCCAAATAAATGATGTTGATGCATAACTGCTGGATGTGTAAATAAGCAAATGTTTCCTAACAAATTCACCATATCAACTTAAGAGGCAATAATATGACAATGTTCTGTTCGCAGTTCTGCTGTCTCAAGTGATCAAAATAAATATTTATTTTAGGTTTAACGTAAAGTAGCAATACCACAGTGTATATACTGTACAATGTTACAAGTAAAAGTCCTACATTTAAACATGTATGTAAGTAAAAGTATAAAGTATATATATTATACAAGAGGATTATAATTATTGATGCATTTATATGTAACATTGCATTAATGTTGCAGCTAGTAGATGGGGCCAATTATGACAAATTTATAAGCTGGGTATCTTAATAAATAAATAAATAATAAATCATTTATTTTTGATAATATTTTGTATAATATGTATATATATGTATATTTTAGACACTCGCCTGCCACTTTATTAAGTACATCTGTTCAACTGTTCTTTAACGCAAATTTCTAATCAGCCAATCACATGGCAGCAACTCAGTGCATTTAGCCATGTAGACATGATCTGCTGAAGTTCAAACCGACTTCCAGAATGGAGAAGAAAGGTGATTTAAGTGACTTTGAACTTTGATTGTTGGTGCCAGACAGGCTGGTCTGAGTATTTCAAAAACTGTTGGTCTACTGTGATTTTCACGCACAATCATCTGCAGGGTTTACAGAGAAAATATCCAGTGAGAGGCAGTTCTGTGGGCGACAATGCCAGGTGAGAGCAGAATTGCCAGACTGGTGTGAGCTGATAGAAAGGCAACAGTAACAAAATTAGAAGAGCATTTCTGAATGCACAACACGACAAACCTTGAAGCAGATGTGCTACAGCTGCAGAAGACCACACCAGGTGCCACTCCCGTCAGCTAAGGGCAGGAAACTGAGGGTAATTCACACTAAATTGGACAATAGAAAACTAGAGAAAGGTTGCCTGGTCTGATGAGTCTCTATTTCTGCTGTGACATTCAGGTGGTAGGGTCAGAATTTGGCGTAAACAACATGAAAGCATGGATCGATCCACCTCAAAATTGTACTTAAGAACAATACTTGAGTAAATGTACTTATAATGAATTAGATTCACGATACTCAAGGAAGGATGAGAGCTAACATTTCACGCTGCGTCTTTCCATTGACTTTGTATACAATCATGCCACATCTAAGATTCACCTCATTTTCTGTCTGAACACATCTTTTGATAAAACACAATCTATAGTTTACTCTATAGCGCACAGTAAACTGACGTTTGGGAAACGTATGAATCATTATAATTTGCATCACTACTGACATTCTACATGTTATTTTTACTAAAATAGTAGCTTACCCGCTATAGACACTGAGAATTCTGACATTCAAAATAAAATGGAAGAAAGTGACTACAATGCAAATAGAGAGTGAGAACCATTGTATTGATAATTATCATGGAGCATAATAACACTTTTTTTTGAAAGACATCACATATTTGGCTTCACTGTTTGATGACAAAGTTCAGTAGAAAACACAACAGCAATATTTCTTGAGTATAAAGGATGCTACAAGTATCAAGAGCACATATTAACTCTTTATGAGAAAATGACACTGCACACCAAGTAATTCTATGACATCTACTGATGAAAGAATGAGTCATTTTAAACTTGAAAGCTGTGTATAACTCCCCCTGCATGTAAAGCACTCATATGAAAAGAGGAACGGATATGAAAAATCACATGCAATTGTGTCAGCACTAAGTCTGCCTTGACAACAAAAGCTTTGAGCTAAATAAACAAACAGGGCAGACTTTTATTAAAGCGGATAGGTATTCGGCATCGCAGCCGCACCTCTGTTTTGACAGAAAATCTCTGAAACATTCAGATTGAATTCATGAATATAAACAGAAACTGTGACAGCTGGCAAGGAATTTGGAGTTGGAACAGAGAACGTCTGTGAGAGGAAATGAAATGCAGCCTCGACACTCGTGTTTCCTCTCACACTGTTCATGAGCAGCAGAGACAAATTCTGGCACTGGCCCTCACTTCCCTCTAATTTCTTAGCTGCTGCTCATACTACTGTACGTTTGCAGCCAAATGATGGCATGTGTCACATAAAAAACACCATAAAGTAGGATACTTTTTAACTGTTACAGCTGCACTGGCATCAGCGTGAATCTTACACCATTTACAGCCCTGAGTTAAACAACAATATCATAATGATTACTGACAGATAAAATCACATGCATTCTGCCTGCATATCTGTTTGCATGAATACAAGTCAATAATTTTCCTTGTGTGTCCAACTGTGATTCTATGTTGTGCTGTGTGTGTTTTCCCTGAGAGATACTATCACACACACAGATCAATGGTGAAAGATAGTAAAACTATGACTACACCCTGGGGAGACGGTATCGATTTATGACTGTACTGTGAGCACATGAGCCCTGTGACTGAGATTCTAACAGCACAGATGCACACACACTCATTCTTTCTCTGTTTCTCTCTTTTTCTCTCACACACACACACACACACACACACACACATACACACCCACCCTCATCAACACTGTATTCTGTGAATGCTTAGTCACCACAGTCTGTGTATCATCTGTTCATTCATTAAGTTCGTTCTCTCTAGAAGATGGAAAATGTGACTATCACAAATTGTTTGTTTATTTGTTTTAATCTCGGAGTGGGTACAATGATTAAAAAAACAGAACTGGAAAATTAATCAATGTGTTGTCCACGTACTTTCAATCATTTGTTTCCTGCATGAGTAACACAAATTGCTGGCTGAGTGTGTTTTGAAATGTTCTTGTTTTCTTACTAACTTGAATATTTATGTTCAACTGCAAGTGGTATGCAAAGAATGGCTGAAGAAAATTTAAGGAAAATGTAAGTGAGATTTAAGCACAGCACACACTGGTCAGTGTCGTATCATTTCACAAGTGTCAATTGATGCAGCACAAATCATATGTAAGTATGGAAGCCAGGATGTGCCTTTTCTGGAGAGCTTGCATGCATCGATGTCGGTGTATCCTGACATGCATCAAAATACCACCTGGGTTTGGGCTTATATGGGAAACAATAAGCCCCAAAAAATCAGGGTCCACTTATTAGCTTTTCTTACCTCTGTGGGTGTGCCATGCAGATAGGTCAGTTTTCATCACGTGACATAGGTATGACATTTTGGTCACCTGATTAAAAGTGGTCATATATGGGTAGTGATTGCAACCCCTGTCTCTGTTCAAGGCTTGGTTTTGGTGTCGGCTGTGGTTGGCCTCCTTGATTTTTCTCTGATGCTGAGAGCCGTTTCTGTCTGATGTTCCCAGACAATTGATGTTGTCTGTTTCCGCTGCTGATTCCAGTTTCTTTCCTTGGGTCCTTGCTGTTTCACCCTATAGTTGTTATGCATATTATGTTATTCACCACTGCAGTTTTCCTCTATGAGGAAGTCCAGTCTTCAGGGTGTACAAGTATACATCTTATGGTGTTAAATGGTTTGTTGTGAGTGCTAACATCTTAACACCTTGACTCCTAAAAATCGAGACAAGACTGAATGAAAGACAGGAAACAGACAACATTAACTTTGTGTGAACACCAGACCAAAACTGGTATCTAACCTTCATCATAAAAGCATTTTCTATAAACTAATTTATGTGTAGTTGTTTCTGATGACAAATAGCTATGATTTAAATTATCCCTCCTTAACATGAGTGATACAGATTAATACCTGGTGTAACAATACAAAGTGACAGGGTTATTGTCCCTATTATTTTATTGAATTTAGACTCTTGTTGTAATGAAGTACATTAAAGGCAGATTATTATAATGGTATGCTTATTATCAGTAAATCCATTATCATATATGTTGTTTTCCATCACAATGGAATTGTATGGAACTGAATTGTTATTTCTGCATCTTGTTGTAGATATACATATAAGAGAATCGGGCTAAAACTTTTTTTTTCCAATCTGCAACTGTGGTTTTACCACAGGCAAAAACAAATAAAATACATGAACAATAAGTGTTTTATATATGTTAAAAAATCACAATACAGCGCAGGCGCACACCAAAAAAAACTAATGACTTACATTTCTAAAACAAATAGGACTAATTGCACAATACATTTTCATTTCCAGACAAACCAGTATGACTGAATAAAGAAATGGAAACCATGGATGGATGGCTTGATGAACATGCTTGCCTGAACATGCTTGCTTAAATGGATGTGTGTGTATGTGTGAGAATGAAAATGAATGAATGAATGAGCCCATCAGTTGCTAGAACAATCAATAAATTATTGAATGAGTGCATTAAAATGTACTGTACCTAACCAAGGCAATACCGCAAACAGCTTCAGCATCTACTGGACCTTTCAATAACCCTCTGCCTCTTCAATCAATCATTAGAACCAATGCTCTAATGTTTTTCAACCTTTTCTCATCCCTCTCTATCTCTCTTATTCATGTCAGCCCAGGAGGCTGGTTCCTATTAAAACATCCCCCTGCATCGGGGGCAGTCGCCCTATGATTCAATTATGAGTCACCCTCTGTAACTTAAACTCTTCCAAAGGGGGGCGAGAGCAGCAGACAGACAACTGAGCAGACGGCCATCAATAATACAAAGCCACATCCCATTGTGGATGAAATATACATGAAACCGTTCCACAGAGTATCTATGCATCTCCAATAAAAGAGGACATATTCTGAAATCCCCCCATCGCAACACATACGCGTTAACACTTGTCAGAACACACGCCTGAATTTTCTATTTTAGTGTTAAACTCTTGTTCAAATGCCACACAAAGACCCGTGTCATTGTTATTTAAAGAAAGATAAAAGAGTGTCATTGATAAAGAGTTTGACAAATGAACTATGCTTTTCCTCCTGATGTCAGTCAGCCGTAAAGGGTATTGTGACAAGTCTTACCAAACTCACTTGGAAATGATTAAACTGGAAACTTGTTTTTCCCTCTTTTCCTGTTGAGAACTAATGGCACATGACAGAATGTGTTAGCAGTGCTGTCTGCCCTTCTACATCTCCTTCAGTTAATTTTTCTCTTCCTCACTCACTACTACTTAAGCCTCAACTGCAACTCAGAAACACCAGTTTAAATACCACTTCCTTTCACTCTCTGATCAGTGTATTCTCATTTTGACTTTTTTTCTCCACACACAAACATGCAACAAAACACAACATCACTCATCCTGTCTGTGTAATGATGGTCCATCTCTAGTGGAGGGGTGCCCCCCCATCTCCTTCGCCTCCTGCTTTGATCTGGTCTCCGATAGGTTGAGGGTCATGCCAGATATGATGCATGATTGGTTGTTTACTCCAAGCAAGGGAGATGGCTCTGGTCCTCTTAAATGCGGGACCTCATTACAGAACATGTGAGAGGGCCATGGGGGAGCAGGAACACAGGGAGGGTAAGGGGAGGAAAACAGTAAAGTGTGAGTCGAGTGTGGAAAGAGTGGTTGAAACAAGAAAGTGGGAAGACATGCATGATGAAAAGATGGCGCATAAAATGAGAATGAAGAGGAGAAGACATTAAGTCAGAGTGGGCAAAACATGTCAGACTTAATGCAGCCAGCTTAACCTTCACTATAGTATTTTTAGGGAGAAAAGTCAAAAAAGTGGTGGATGAGGTTGAAAACAATGACTTAGTGCCTTTAATCAGAGATGAAAGCAAATTGTGGAAAGGTAGAGGGGGGAAAAGACAAAAGAAACAGACTGATTAAGAGAGCAGTCGCTAACAGAGGCGGCACTAATGATACCACATTCGGTGTCACAACTCCAAATACAAACAACAAGCGCACGAAAAACAAAGCAGAAGCCCTGAACTTCAAAACAATTTAATTGGAAGTGCTGGATGCTACAAGTGTGTGGGTGGTTGGGTTTACTTGCTATGATCCTTCCTCTTCACAATTGTGCTCCCAATAGCTTCTCATTTTGCATTTATTATTACATGTTTTAAATCCACACTAAATCTTTAGATATAGACTTTCTATTGATTCCAATCAGACACCTTTTTTATACACAAACAGGTTGATTAGTTGATTAGACTCTTTTCGTGAATTGCATAGCCTCATATGGTGGTGTTTCTGTCTCTCTCTGAGAGTCGGATGGATAAGCAGGAGTAATGAAGATGAGATGAGACAAAGACATTTCTGCTGGGAATCCATCACAGGCCAGCGGAGGCACAGAGGCTCCAAAAAGTCGAGGTCTTTGTGGAGTTTCTTCTATCTATATACATAGTGTGGTAAAACGAACATTACTGTATTTATTTAAGGCAGTCTTGGCTGCAGTAATATTGGATGTAGATTGCGAGACTTGAACATTTCTGTTACTAATTAAGCCCTAAGATAGTACACCAGAAAAAAGTTTTCCAGATCCGACTTCTGTGTGAAACCCTCTGAGAAAACTATGAAGTTGGGTTTTTCATACGGAGATGCTAAAAGTGCTTGCTGCAGTGCTAAGACAACTCTATTGTGTAGTATAAATCTATAATAAGCTCAAATATGGAAGAAGTAATATTTTTTCTAAGATGAATAAGCATTTGATGATTGAACATGCATGTCCAGATATGCAGACACATGTTTTGATCTTCTGTGTGTTGAAGTGGAATGTTTTGAGGTTTTGATATGTACTTTCTGTGATGGAGACAAAGCTGTTGGATGTCTTTAAAAATCCCAGCCTGCTCTGGGTGTCTTAAGTGGAACTTGTGGTATGTGTGTGTGTGTGTGTGTGTTTCTGTGTATTTCTGTGTATACTTGTATAGCATTGCCTGTGTTGATCTTTCTCCAGTAGTTTTTTCTGCTTAGGTCAAACCACGTTTTAAGCCTCTGCAGCTCTTTTGAGGGCGCACCAGACCTGTGAAACATAATTTGTACTTATATTTTCATTACAACTATTTTGTCAGCAGTTGAATATCTAGACAACTCACTAATGAACATTTATAGGCCGACACTTCCTCAACTATTGTTTTGTGTTTTCCAGTTAGGATTTCAACAACAACACAACATTGAGACTGGTCTAGTTAAAGTCTTAAATCCACCTAAACAAAGGCAGTGACATAATTTCGGTCTTGGTATTGTTAGATTTCAGTGCTGCTAGACGGACTCTCTGGCACTGTGCCAAACTATTGGCACAATCCTATTTAAAGGAAAGGGACTATTTTGTGTTGCTCTGTGACTAAATATCCAAGGCTCCATTCTGGGGCCTACTTTGTTCAACATCTATAGGCTCCAACTAGAGCAGATTATATAAAACAGCAAAATATCTTATGATAATTATTCAGAAGAGACAATATCTCCAGGTGACTATGGTTCCATACAAGCACGGCATTTAATAAATCAATGCCTGGATGTGCCAACATTTTCTTCAGCTAAACAAAAAAAAAAACACACAAAAAAACGATCAGAATAGTTAGTCCTCAGCTTCAGTCATTAACATTAAAGACCAACAACCAAGCCATGATTCTTGATGTAGTCATAGATTCAGACCTAAGTGTCAAAATCCACATTAAGAAAATTACAAATATACCAAGAATTAAAGGAATTATGTCAGAACAGGTTATACAAAACATGTCAGTGTGTTTATCTTCAACTCCTTTAACATTAATCATTATAAGGATCGCTAAAAAGTCAATCAGACAGCTGCAGCTGATTCAGAACTCTGCTGCGAGAATCCATCACTCTGGTTCTCAGATCGTTGTACTGTTGATCTTTGTAGAATTTATTTTAAAACACTACTGTTGGTTCATAAAGCACTGAATGATCTGATCTGTTGCTACTTTATGAACCGTCCAGACCTCTCAGATCCTCTGGAACAGGTCAGCTTTCTGTTCCCAGAGTCAAAACTAAAGTGAGGAGAAGCATTCAGTTTTTGTGCACCATAAAAAATGAATGCTGAACAAACTCTCAACTCTCAGTTCTTTCAAAACAGGGCGTAAGACTTTTCTGCTTGCCACTGCTTTTTATTAATTAAAATTTGGGACTAGTTATCCATATATTGCACTGCACTGTAGCTGCAATATAATTTAATATGACTTATTATATTTTAGCTTACTTATATCTTCCATTTTATTTTACTCCTATTTATGTACAGTATGTCTTATTATATTGTCTTTTTATATTGCCTTGTGGATTTTTTATATCTTGCCTTAATGCCTTTTGTGTTTTATGTAAAGCACTTTTTATTAGCTTGTTGTTGATAAAATGTTATACTTGGTGTTATACTTGCCTTGCCTTGATAATCAAACAAATTTCCATTTTCTTGTCTTTCATTATTCAGTCTGGCATTTTGTTTGCCAAAATGTTTGTTTCTGTATTTGAGGGGAGCTGTGTTGTTTAGTTTTGCCGTTACTAATCAATAGTGAGTGACATATCCATTCCACTCATATAATTTTCGGTATTTTCAGCATTTTTATGCTAGAAACAGTTACTTAATTATTTTTCATGGCAGCTGAAAAAATATGAAAGTTTAAAAGATGTTACAGAGGGAAATAGCAAGCCTGACTCTGTCTAAAAGTTTTGAAATCTGCCAACCAGCACCTCTAAATCCTTGATTCAGAGGTCTGGAACCAGGCTAAAACTATTTAATTTTAATCGTTTTTTCCATGTGTGATCATGTTACAGCAAATAGCATTTATGCTGCCGATTATCTTTTAAAAACGAACTGATATCTGTAACACAGGTAAACAAAATCAACAAATTATGTTAATTTGGCTGTTTTCAACAAATGTTTTAATCACTTTACAAATGCAGAATTTCCTGCAATTTAAGAACTATGTGTGCACATATACACTGCGATGTAATTGCCTGTGATTAACATATAAATCCAATAAAGTGGCTTATTTAAAAAAAACATTTTTAGGCATTTTGATTAGTCCCCCGCCCACTCCAGTGTTGTACAACCACATGTACATATTAATCAACCGTGCAGCTTAGATAACTAAACCATCTTGCAGTCAGACTACACAGAGACACAGGAACTCTTTCTAGGCTCAGATTATGAACCATAATTGGATTGCATAATAATCCACTCAAGTGATTTTCTGGATTATGCCGCACTAAAGGGGTGCGGGGCAAGAATGTAAAGCTTTAGTGCTATCTTGCCTGATAAATATGATTTGTGTGATGGTTTGTGATTATGTGATCATAATAGCACAATGCCTCTCCTAAATTGACATGCCACTGCTTCATTACTCAGCCTGAAATTGTTTTCTTTTAAGCTTTATGAAAAAAACATCAAAGCAGAAAACATTTTTGCAGTAATAATGCAATTTTATCATGTTTGCAGATGATTCTATCATTACACATTATTTGGTAGGACAGAGGAAACTGGCATCCTCAGGTTGTTCATGACTGTGACATGGTATAATGAATTCTTTTTTTGAGTCACATTTTCTCAAAACAGCATATGAAGATAGATTTCCTGCTCCAAACTTCACTGAATCAATAACTATTCAGAAATCAGAAACAACTGCTGATAGCAAATTCTGTTCTGAGATTAATGTGGTGCACTTTCTAAAAAGCTGCTGTGTTAGGTTTATCAGTGGAAAGTTATGTTTTAATGGGAAAACAATGATCTTGGTGTCAATATGTTTTATTGGCATGTTTGGCAGTTTAAATACAAACTGGTGAGCACAGCTAATGTATATCTGCTGCACACTCAAATGTTTGTGGTATGGAAAATTCAGAGCTTCTAATCAGATCAGAGCCTGATCTGAACTACAGAGATAATGTTACAAGATCACCTAGCATGATTTTACAAGATTAAATGGGCTTATTCTCCATATAAGCTTAACTGTTGCTTTATCAAGTCGTACTCACAAGCGTATGATACCCAGTACATCCAGCATGGTTCAGGACTGTCTACATTTTTCATGGTCTATCTTGATGATGTGATGTGATGATCACATGCAGACGACCATTTTGTACTCACTAATTACTTTTAGCCTAATTTTTTAGCAGATACTGTTTTAAATGAATGTCAACAATGAGTGAAATTACTTACAGTTTGCTATCTCGCATCCACTCTAGAAAGTGGCCTTAAATGTTTTGGCAGAAGATAGCAGTTTTTCATATCAGGGTTTGCTTCATTTCAAGTTGATCTTTTCTAATTAGCAGAGCCCGATTGCTTTACCAGTTGTGTTACAGCATGCAGTTGTCTCATTTCTGTGTGACAAAACAATTTTTTTGCTTACTGGTTTTTGTTCATTGTTCTTGTATAACTAGACTGAGTAAGATTTAGCCAGAAGTATCTTACAGATGTGATCTGCATGAAAATGTTCAACTGATCATATTATTATATGCATAATATAACAGGTCAATATAATAATGAAGATAGCTCACATGTGTAGGATAGCAGGTCGATTGTTATTGACAATGGATTGTGTAAATGATGTAGTATTCCTGTGTATATTAGCGTCATCTTTCTTTCCACCTTCCAATCCTGTAGTGACCGGATGATTACATACATATTAAGATTTATTCTAGCAAGCATTGCAAAGTTAGTATTGCAGTTTACTGTATTGTGTTGCAACACAATGCATTGGGCATAATCATAATCATATCCATGTGATGGTTGCATAATGATGTATGCATATGCATGGCATCATCTGCTTATCAACATGACAATCAAATCAGTGCGAGTGCATGAAATGTACACAAGTAGATGATGTTAGTCTTGCATGTTTCACACCATACCATGGCCATGTAGACAAAGAGTGCAAGACATAAAACCATTTTCAAAATAATGGTCTCAGTTTACTTCAGCCATCATCACAGCTATTTTGAGGTTGATATTTTATATGCAGGGGCTTTATGTTGCCTTTTACATGGCTCTTCATTAACCATCCATTGCAAGACTCCAGCCAACTCATGCTAGCATCCACAGCATTTAGCCTTTTGAAATGAATGAATCTGCTACACCTTTGTGACTTGGGCACCATGATCTTATTATCCAGCTCCATAAAGAGCTTGTTCCCAGCTTGTTATAAAGACATTATATCTAAATGATCATTGCACATACAGGCTACACTGGTTCTTTCTAGAGAGAGTTAGCAACCAAGAGGAAAAAGAGGGCACATAACAAGATACATAGGAGCGAGTGTAATGTAGAAATGGGAAAACCACACTGGATAATGGATGAATTATCCATACTCAGACCAGGAAAGAGGGTAGTGGGGGCGAGACAGGGCAAGAACAGGAGATGAGCATGCATGAGAAAAAGGAGACATTTTCAAATATGACTGGTTCAAATATGAAAATGCTCCATACAATTCAAAGATTAAAGCTACAATTACATTACATAACATTAAATTTAGGCATTTAGCAGACACTTTTATCCAAAGCAACTTCCAGATAAGAGCTTTACATAAAATGCATAGAACCATGATCGAAAACAACAAGATGTCTCATCAGACTTGTAAGGGCTGGTGATGAATCACAAGTGCCATAAGTAAGTACATCGCTGCCAATGGCAGAATCAACTACTAGTGTGCTACTACCACACTGGCGTGCAAAACTGACAACAATGTGCAATATACAGATATATATATACACTTCCATAGTATAATATTGTTATTACTGGCTGCTACTTCCCATGCACTAGATTTAGTGTGACTGCATGTCATCATGTGTACTTGGTTTACCATGCTACATATTTATATTTTTACTTGTTATTTTATTTTCTCTCTTCTGCACTGTACACTTTGCTGCAACACTGTAAATTTCTCCACTGCGAGACTAATAAAGGATTTCTGATCCTGTCTTTGACTTTCTTGCTCTTTGTTCTTCTTTGTTTCTTCTCTTCTCTCGTTTTTTCAGTCTTTTACTCCTTTTTCTCACCTTCTCTTCTCTACCTTCTCTACCTTTTACCACATTCTCTTCTTCTACAATAAACAGTGAGCATAATAAATGCTTTCATGAACACTTGAAAAACCTGCCAATATGCTACATGAGACAGCAAGTATAAGAGAATGAGAGTGAGAAGAAGAGGCTTGCAACCACTAATCCCAACAGAAAAACATTCCGATTAGACTTATCCTTTCCTCTGAGGATTAGAAGCTTTGATAAAACCTTCAACCCAAACCAAAATCAATTTAGTCAGGGTGTAACATTCACAAGCAATATCTTCCTTTTCCCCCCCATAGACAAACCTCTAAGAGTGAAGCCCTGTGAAATAAGCAAGTCTTTCATTTTGTCTTTTTGTAGCCACTTTTTAAGACTTACTGCTCTCAAATGCTTCTCTCACTGAGCCTGATTAGAGCATGTCCAAACAGTAGGCCACCACGTAGTGATCCAGTGGCTTTGCAATATTCACTCAACTTGCTACAGACAAAATATCAAATTGCAATCAGATACTGTACGGCCACATTACTCTTTGTTGGGGGGTTTTTTTTTATAGCTCCTGGGTGCCAAAGGAGATTCTCTGGAAAAGCTGGAACGCCCCCTTGAATTCAGCGAGAAAAAGGAGAAAGTAATCAAAACAAACAAGGTAGTTTCACTGACCCCCCATATAAATGATTTATACAAGGACAGTGTTTGTCAAAGTTGTCACTCCTTTAATCACAAAAAAAGGTCTGGATTATTAAATTCTGGCCCGTAAAAAATTTGGATTACTAAACGTTGTCCTTTTTTGTGGCTTCAATAGGTCAGACACTTATGGTTCAAATGGTATTTAATGGCTGCTTCTATTTGCAAAATTAATGTTACAGGTGGTCTTATCTTGATGTACCCAATATATAATTTAGTACTGATATTCTGTTTGCGATTCATAGCATTCTGTGAGGAGATTTCATATAGCTCAGCATATTTTCTGCGTGTACTACAGGATTTGTAATTATTTTATAGCAGATATTTCAGATTTGATCCCATCCAATTTCTGTAAATGATCCAAAGCTGACCTTGGGTAAAAGTTTGGTTTTGCCCTGCAGTGAGAGACACGCTAAGGCAATCTACCTTGACTGCCGCTGTAGAGCCACACCAGTGTCTGTGTGGGTGTGTGTGTGTCTGTCTGTGTTCCCCTTTCACAACAAATCAGCAGAGAAAAACTCATTTTTTCCCACAGTGGCACAGTGCTGGGAGTTTGAGCGGAGTCTTAACCGTGCTTGGCAAGCAGAACACACAGTGTAGCACTGAATCCTGAGAGACCGGCAGCTAAAGCTAATCACTGCAAAGACATGACACACATCTTCCTGCGCCCACACAAAAATTCACACATGCAAACGCATCCCTGCACGCGCACACATGCACACACATTAGTACACACACTGTTAACAAAAAGAGGGATGCTGAAGAGCGAAGAACATACTTCCAACCAAATTGGATTAAGAGTGTCATCCAATATGGAACAAGCTTGAGAGGGTTCCCTTGAAACTTTTCGGTAAAGGGATTGCGGCATTGAAAAATGAGCAGCATGCTTTTTGGTTAGGAGAGAATTCAGATTTCATCATACATGGGATCGAAGGGGATGGGGGGGGTTGGAAAAATGGAGAGAGGCCTCTACATATAGTGAGATGATCTTAATTTTGATAGATTATGATCAGTGCCCACGCCTCGATACATGTGGACAATCTAAGAATATGAGAACAGATGATGCATAGGACCACTCTGTCTCTATTCTTCTAACTCCCTCTTGCTTTCTCATTTTCCACCTATCTCTTCTCTGTCCCTGTTTCCCCCGTTTTTTGCAATTCCCTCCCATAGCACTGACTATGCGTTTGTAAATTTGCAGTGCAAGCATTCTTTGCTCGCCCGTTCCCTTCTCACACATTCTCCATCTGTTCATATAGACCCATTCGATGCAGTCTGTCCCTGGGGTGGGCAGAACCTCAGGGGCAGCTGGGGGAGTGGAGACCCACTGGCATACCCATTCTACTGCCCAAGGCGTGCCCATGGTAGAGAATGGCCAAGTGTCCTTCACCATGGAAATAAGGCTGCATCTAATAAGGAGCAATACAACCATGGGTAAGTGTGGTTTGAAGATCACGGACAGTTACAACTAAATAAAAGGGTGGTGGTGTGTGGCGATTCATGGCAAAAGTGTCAGTACTTCTTTTATTTGTATATCATATTCCAATGTGGCTGAAAATATATATTTTTTTTATGAATCCTGGTGTGTATCCTGGGTGATTTTTGAAAGAATATGTATATAATGGGCTTTACATTTGTATAGTTGCATTCAGTGACATGAAAACTAGACATTCTAGACTTAACAGCAGGTCATATTGTGAAGTTGACAGAAGGAACAGGTAAAGGTGAGGACTGCATTTCGCATGCAGTGCCTGAGGCTCAAAAGGTGAGAGGTTAACTCTCCATCATAGGATTGGACCTACGGAGTGGCGGAGTGCATAGAGTGAAAGCAAGTGTGTCAGCACAGTGCTATCAACCTGTTAAGAGGTAGTAGTAGTGTGTGTGTGGGGGTACGTACATGATGTAAAGAGATGTTAAGGAGCTTGTTCCATCATGCTGATGAGCTGTGTAATGCAATGTAGTTGCGATTCCCCGACAGAAGCGCGGACGCTTTCCAGAACATCATCTCCATTATCTGTGTATACATTAACCTTGAGCACAGTGGCGGGCAAATGAAATGTTCCACACATACACACACACAAAAATACACACTGCAAACATCCACCCATGCATACACATCCAGTTTTTGAACTTATGTAAATTGCACAAAAACCTGCTATTCACCATGGAAAGCAGTTACACTCAGTACTGTGCAGCACTTTATTGTACATAAGTACACCTTGTAACTGTATGTACAGTGTTTGCACAACGTATGCCACTTGAAAGTAAATGCTGGATCTGTGATTGGATTGATCTTTTCTGTGCCCTGTATAGAAACACTCTAAGGGTCAAGTGAAAACAATCACAATGATAATATGCTGATGCCAAATAGGTGTAACCTTTCCAATGTTCATCATGTTAGGTGTGTACGTTAGTGTGTTAGCATGCTAACTTTAGCTAACACATGTTAGCTAACATGCTAACTTGTGGTTTACAAGAAAAGTCCATAGGGCTCATTTAAGGCCATGATCCAACATAAGCAGTATGTGCACTTGACTTGTAAAGTATAAGTAAACTATTGCAAAAAATCATGTTCCAATAGTCAGTGACGTATAAATGTACTCCCAGTGTGTTCAGTGCACTCTGATGTCACTGGTGGGTGTGATCAGGAATGGATGAAACCCGAACCAAACCAGAAAATGAGACAACAATGCTTCTCAGCTTGGCGTTAAGTCACTCTCTAATGCATCTTTTCGTTTGCACTGGGTCACGTTAAAAGGACAGATGTAACCACATCTAAATCCCATCCTCCTTTCTGATCATTCAGGGCAAACAGCAGGGTTGCAGACTAGCGTGCTGTTGCTAAAGACATGGAACCAGAAGCGTCCCTTAGAGAGAAATATTACATAATGAACCAATCCCGTCGGTCAAGAACCTCTATTGTCAAGGACATACACCGCAAGCCTGATAATGTTTCCGTTTCCATGTGTGTGTGTACCGCTGAGCAGAAGAGTACAGCACGATCCAAGGTTCAACATAGTTATAATGTCATATTGATCGAGATGCATTCACCGTGGGATGAGGCATTGTGAAGGTCTCCACATACAGGTAAACATTGCTCTTTAAAAACAAATACAGCAAATACAACAAATGAACCAAGAGGTTGGGAATTGCTGTCAATTCAGACAAGGTGTGCTTCAACCTGACAGAGAGCATATTGAGGATTAATGCCGACATAAACCGATGCAAACAAGGGCGCTGTGAGTAGCCTGCTATTGCACTTAGGGCCTGTGGAGGTCCCCTGGGAAACACATACATTTTAATCTTTACACATTTGTGTGCCTGCAAACACACACACACACACACACACACACACATACACATACACACAAAAATATCCACGAATCTTTAAATAGACATTTGTTAAATAATAACAATTTTATCTGCGTTTGGTGAAAAATGATAACTTCCATGAATAATACGCAATGACATGCCCGCATACACACATACAGGTGAAGACGTGCTTATTATGAGGTTTGTTGCTAAAGCAGCATTAGTTGTAATTGGTTTCCTGTAATGGAGAGTTGAAGGAGGGGTAAAGAAGGGTTTATATCTGAACTGTAAACAACCTTTTATTTCTTGTGCGTGAGGTGGACACAGGGAAACTGTGTGTTCATTTCTCTGCGCCATTTAAATTCAGAGAGGATAACGTGTTTGTGCGTATAGCATGAGATCCGGCGGATATAAATGATGGCCGTTTAACAACCTCAATTTTTATATGTGTTAAGTAAGAGGGATGTGATCAGCCCTCACTACAAGTTGCCCTTTTAAGCTTTTGAATTTGAATCACGCTGTTATCGGTGTGCGCCGAATTTAAAAAACTCTCCCCCACTTTGTTTTCGTTAGCACTTCTTAATGTATTGGACACGAGGCACTGTGTTTGACATTTTGATAAATACCACCGTTATTATTGTGGTAAATTAATTACATATGTGACTTGTCAGGTGCTTTTATTGCACAGATAATATATAGTATAGTATAATAGCCCCTTAGTGAAGTGCAGAAGGGCTCCACAAACCTAGTGATATTCAAAGGTGATCCTGAGGCATGCATGAAATTCAGCAACTTAGATGTTTGTTTATTTTTCAGAATTCCACTATGTACAAAATCCCAGCTGAGCACCACAGCTGACTTAGTTACTGTTGCTATGCCTGTCTAGTCTTCTGTTCTGTATAACGAGAGTGACTGCAGATTTAACACTCAAAATTCAAAGTAATATTTTATACAATGGGTCTTCAATTTCACCAACTGTGTAAACAAAAGCAGACATTTTTAGCCAACAACCATCGATTTTGTTGTATATATTTCATGCTATATTGTAGGCTGTATGTTGTGCAGTGACGGTTTCATCTGTTAACAAACATATCTTGTGTGGTTGATATGAATAATAATAACGTTTATTTCAGCCATAACTATCTGACCGTGATCTGCAAATTACAGGTGGCCTACAGGTGGCTCTAACAGGATGTAAATATACCTGTGATTTCCTGTATATTCGTTGGAGGATGCTGGAAACTGTCTGTGTGCATGAGCATCATGGGTATGTGTGTATGTGTGTATGTATGTGTGTGTGTGTGTGTGTGTGTGTGTGTGTGTGTGTGTGTTGGTGGGGTGGGGGGTGGGGGGTAATA
>JAVQJD010007513.1:0-25247 GCA_036023655.1 Nannoperca australis
AGCAAGCACTAGGCGACAACGGCAAGGAAAAACTCCCTTTTAACAGGTAGAAACCTCGAGCAGAACCAGGCTCTAGGTGGGCGGTCATCTGCCTCGACCGGTTGGGTTGAAAGAAAGGGGGGGGAGGGGGGAAGGGGGGGGGGCAGGAGAGAGAGAGCAGGAGGAAGGAGAACATAAAGCAGTACAGTACAACAGCAATAGCAACACCGGCGGTCGAGCAGGAACACGGGGGCAGCAGGTTTGTTTCTATCTGCATATACCATGGTAAATACAGCCCGAGCAAATAACCCTTATATTTCCATTTTATTCCTGTTAATTCCCATAAATTTCCATGGTAAGTTTCCACCTTGAATATTCCTGGAAATGTGGATTGTACACAAATGAGGGCTCCACACTGGAGTACTCAGGCCATGTCATTGTGATTGTTCATTGCAGTAAAGACATGCTTTTTGTTTTGCAGCATTTGCTTTCTTCTCCTAAAAAGTCCAGATGGGTTTGGTCAGTTAATTGATTAGTTGATCAACAGAAAAGGAATCGCCAACCCAAGGACAGACATAACGAGGCATTAGAAGACGTCACCTCCGACTCTGAGACACTGTGATCAACCGATTTTACTGTTTTGTGACATGCTGTTGACCAAAAATCGGGGAAATGATCAGCAGATTAATCAATAATGAAAACAATGGTTAGTTACAGTTATAGTTCACTGAACACTGAAAATACTTTTCTGTAAATTGTAATGAGCCTCTCCTAAAACACAACTTTGCTAAAAAGCAAACCTCGTCCAGTCGGCATTCTAGGTTTTTCTGGGTTCAGGTTTTCAAGACTTGGGTCTGATTGCTGTATACTGTTTTATTTATTTAATTATGTGATTTCCACTCATTTAGTCCAACTCATTGTGTTTTGATAGTCCTCAGCTGGGATCCAGTCTGTTCAGTTCCCCTCTGTACTCCCGAAACAAAGTTCTAACTGCCTTCTTTGCTCATGTCTGTGTGGTTTAGGTGGGGTAGAGGATTTGGACTCTTGGGCTCAATCTTTGGAAATGACAGTGCACTGAACCAACCCAACAGTGTGTACGGGATTGTCTTTTATGCCTTTCAGCTTCTACTAGGTAAGATATCAGTGCTCAGTCAGTATTGCAAATTCAAGTGACAGATCTCTAACTAGTAAACTAGCAAACTAGTGCTGATTCAGCACATTGCCTTCCTCTGTTGTAGCTATATTTGACTAATCCTGATTCACGTGACACTGACATCACATTTAGTGACCATGTTTTTTTGAGTTTTTTGTCCTAATTCTAATTTATTTCTACTAAGACTGCAGAGATACATGAGTGTAGTAACAGTAAGAATAAGCAAGGTGATGAAAGGGCTGTTCTACACACAGTGGCTTCGTTCTTTGAAGTCTGTCTCTTATTATGTATGAGTGATCATACATATTTCTTCCTATGTGACATGTTTTAACTTGAAGTTTTCCTCTCCCTGTGGTTACAACAGTCACATTCTCCTCCCATCAGTACGTTGATGGCGTTGCTGACTCATTCGTGCTGGTTTGACATGCTTGCCTGCCGAGTGGCCAGTAGGCTCGTCTGGCCACCTGGCGCTGGCACAGAACAAGATGTCCTTTTAGCCGTAGCAGTTACTACTCATTTGACTAGCACAATAGCAGCCCAGTTAAGCCAAACTGCTACAGTAGCTCAAGATTTCCATATTAAATGCAAGATCTCTCCGTTTCTGAACCTCTGTTATTATCACATCCTTGGACCGTTCAATATTTAACATAGAAATCAAAACTACAATACATCCAGAATGTATATTAAATTAATGGACTATAATTATTTATGCATTACTGTATGTAATGTTGCAGCTGGTAAAGGTGGGAGATTCATTTAAATCTCTTTATATACTGCCGTGTAGTTTAATCTATAATAATACACCACAATTCATTTCTTGATTTATATTTAGTTTTAATCTTCTGAATCTGCAAAGTAAAATAAATGTAGTGGAGTGAAAAGTACAATATTTCCCTCTGGATTGTAGTGGAGTAGAAGTAGAAAGCTGCATAGTATCTTAAAAATGATACTTAAGTACAGTACTTGAGTAAATGTACTTAGTAACTTTGTGAGCCGTCACAGGCATTAGATCAGAGAAACCAGGACCTGCTCTTTCAACTTAGGTATGGAACAGCCAACGTTTTTGGAATGATGGAGACATTGGGGCATCGTAGGATCAAATACATAGACAGATGGAAGACCTGCCTAATGACGAGGTGCATAAACGTATCCAAAGAGAATCTTCATGTGTTGTTTGTTACAAATCTAATGAAATATCAACAGCAAAGACACTCAGGAAAGTTGGTCTTAGAACTCTGACTGCACCTCATGTGACAACAGAATAATGTGACCGGTCTATTCAGTGTTCAAGCTGGATGTCATCACGAGGATACTGGTAACATAAATAGAAAACTGTCTGAGGCTGAAAGCTCTGAGAAAAGTGCGCAGGGACTCTACAGGTTGCTTGTGTGTTCCAAGCTTGTGTCCTTCCTGATTATTTGCCTAAGCTTTAGTTTGTCTTTCTTGCCGTAGGAATGACTGTCAGTGCAATGGCCGCCCTTATTCTCATGACGACATCCATCTTGTCGGTGGTGGGTTCGCTCTACCTGGGCTACATCCTCTACTTTGTCCTAAAGGACTTCTGCATCATCTGCATCACCACATATGCGCTGAACTTCATTCTCTTTATTCTCAACTACAAGCGACTGGTTTACTTGAATGAGGCCTGGAAGCAGCAGCTCCAGGCCAAGCAGGACTAAGCTGTTGAGAACGGCAAGAAAAATACGACAAACAAACGACAACAACAAAAAAAAGAAAAGAAATGTGACCTCTGAACATTTGACTTGCCACCAGGAGACCTTGCTTCCAAACAATGTTTATTCTGCTGTGTTCAAAAAAAAAGAAGAAATTTAACATAAATGTTTGGGCCTGACATTTCAATGTTGCAAACATGGAAGGATTTGTAAGTGAAAGATGATTTTCTTTTAATTTCTTTCTCCTCGTTTAACATTGTACTCACTTAAGGAAGGGGCTTGGCTGTGTGTGTAATATGGGGAAACACATCAACCCGAGCGAGCAGAGGCAGAATGCCACCGTACAGACCTATGGAGGACAACTCTCTTTTGAACAAAACGGATCGCAGAACGGAAGAAAAACGGGACATTAAAGGGGTTTACTTGAAATGGTTAGAAAGGTCCTATTACTGCACAGCGGATCTGCACTAAAACTTGGAACTGAAGAAAGGTCCCAAAATGAGAAAAACACTCATTAGGTTATCGTACAGTTTGCAGATGAGGTTCTATGGCATGGTGGTGGGGTGGGGGGGGCAAAACGATTAACATTTATACAGAATAGTTTTTTTTCATTTTTTTTTTTTCATGTTTACACTTTGTAGTATGTTACTTTTTTTTTTGAAGAGGACCACTAATAATAAACACAGGACAATGTGAGATATTGTGTGTGTAGATCAGTCAGATTGTTTTGTTTCGCAATTCTGTAAATAGCTGCTGAGCAATATTCCAGGCTAGATTGTGATTAAGTGTTGACACGAACCTTTAAGGGGAAAAAAAAAGAAAAGAAGAAAACACACCGACAAAACAGGAGAAAAGTGACAGTAGATCTGGAACAAAACGCGATCAAGGTCCCAGTTAGGTGGAGTGAAGATGTGCTTGGGACGTCTCCCTGTCCTGTGACCCTGGTCAGGCATGCAGTTCAGAGTTGTGTGGATTTCTTTGTTGTAAGTGGTTGTTGTTTCATCTGAAGCCACCGACACAAGTCTTTTAAACAGAACTATAGGTTACTTTCACCTTTTCACAGTTTGCATAAAGGCACCCTCACTTTTTTTTTTTCTTTTTGTTTTATGTGAAAAGCATTCCTGACCACCACACATGTGGGATCCATAAAGACTTATGTGCCTAAAGGAGTGTTAAGGTGAATTACCTTCCTTTTTTCTTTTTTTACGTTTGCTGGGTGGGTGTAATGTCATGTTAACACCAGTGTTGCTCATTGTTTTATTGTCACAGGTCCAAGGCTTTATTTTTATGATCACAATTTTGTAAAGTAAGATACCAGTGAAGTGTTCTCCCTCCTTAATAGAGTCTCCTGAGGTAGCAAAGGCTGCTACACTGTGATTGTCTGCTCAAGGGTGGAGCGGCCCGGTGGCAGAAGCATTTCTTATCTCGCCGCTTCAGTTGCGGTAATGCTCGCCTGGCTTTTGTTCACCGTCCAGCCTGTATACATTTGATGTCAATTGAACAGTAACGGTGATCTTGCAAAGCTGAGTTACAGTTCATTTGCAGGATGTGAACAAAACTCAGAACATGCCGTGCTTTGGCGACACGAGTGGCAGAAGTGCAACAAGGTGTAAGATTCTGGAAGAAAACAAAACCGTGTGTTAAGCCATATGTGGAGTTTGTGGATTATTTCATTTTTTTTGCTCCAGTTGAAAAGGTATCCAGGTGGCTGAAGGTTTGCTGCAGACACGGAAGCTTTTCATTAAGCGGTTGATCTCACATAGGCAAGGTTTGTACAGAGAGGGAGATCACAGTATGGGAAAAGCAGCCACTGCCCGTAGTGGCTTCGCTAGAAATCCACAGCACTGTCTGTTCAGTCCAGCATCAAGTGACAGAGTAGGACCGTCGGCTCTTTTCCATCCAGAATCCCCTGATTCAAGTGTCCTACTTGTCAGATGCATGGTCCACTATCTCCTGGCTTTAAGCATATGTTGGCCATCGGACAATCTTACACAGTCAAAGATGTAGAACAGTCGTAGTAATAACTGTAATAATGTGATTCATCTGTGGTGTTAAACCAACTTGTTAATAGTTTCCATCACTGCTAGTCTCCATGCCCCCCTTCACGTTTAATAGAATTCTCCTTGACAGTTTTTTTCTTTTTTTTTTGTGGTGTGAGGGTTGATAAAGTATTGACAACAGCCGCTGCCTGGAAAATCATTGACATGCTTCCTGTGGTAACATGAAGTCATCGACTGTGTGTGAAAAAGGACATTTTTTCTCCCGGATATTGTCACAGTGAAGTTATTGTCTGTTCATGCATGCTGTAACCCATTTACTACTTATCATGTGTAGGCTGATTTACGTTACTGTTAGTCATTTTCCAACGTAGTATGTGTGTTTTTATATTAGAAACTGTTAGTGCAACATTCCAGGCACACGTTTCCATTCATTTCACTATGGGATGATTTAAGAGACACTTGCATCACTTAATCCTTCACAGTGAAGATCATACACATGTTCACTATGTCAATGTTTGACCTTTGGATTTGAGTTACAACAGCGTAACATAAATGTTGTGCTGTAGACTTCAGTTTCACTCAGATAGAGAACCTTAATATGAAAATATTCCACCGATTTAGCATTACACTCCTATAACATCTTATCAAAATCGATGCAGCAAAACCAGAGACATTGTCTTTGCTTTGGAAAATGGTTGGCAGTTGCGTTGCATTGACGTGATTGGTAGTAAACTGGCAGAAACATGCACAAACTGTATGGCAGAATGATTTCAAATATTTGCATCACTTCTAAGCAAGTCGTCTTTAAGATCTTCCTTATACAGTGTTGCCTTGTCAGGCGTACTCACATTAGGTTCTTTTTCATCTCAACTCCCAATGGGATTAACAACCACACTGTTTTGTCTTCGTCCTACTGGGAACGCCGGTGCACTTACATGTAAGACAAGTCTCCTGTGGATTCACTTGCACAAGTCAAATTCTTTTTTTTATTTAAAAAGAGTCAAACTGACATGACTTTGCTAGTTTTCGCGGCAACAACCATGGGTCCCATTTGAGTATCGACCATAGATCTGACAAGTGTACAGTGGGTAGCCTATTATTACGTTCATGATTCCAGTCATATGCAAGCCTATTACACTAGTTGTGTGCAGTTACTTTAAAGACACTGGTATGGAGTTTGGATGTTTGATTCAATAGTTTGAAATCTTTGGCTGGTAAAAGAAGGATCACAGCGTTGGATGATGATTTCATGTCAAAAACGAAGGTCAGAAAGCTCGATACTGCATTCTCATGAAGATTCCTTTAGGCCCTGAAGTATAACTGCCATGTTAGTTGCATCACCAATGCCAACAAAAGTGCCTTCTGTTTGATCACTAGGCCTTGAGCCAAAGACGAGCAACAGTGATAGCCTTGCAAAATGAAGAATGGTAACTGTAACGGGCACGTCAGCTTGCCTTCCTTAAAATGGAATCTGATGAATTGGTCATTCCCAAAGATTTGATATCCAGTATCAGTGCAAAAATCCATTCAGAAATTGCCAGACAAAATGCCCTGTCAAATCAATGGCCGTTCCTTTTTTCCTTCCTGAGTTCCGCTATATAATTATCATCTTTATTTTGTCTAGGTAGGACATGTTTTGTTAGCTAAGAATACACTGTTTAAACTACATGATTGTAATGTTCCTTTTTCACCATTAATTATGCCCTTTAGCTCTATAGACTGTTAACATTCTGGGTTATTTTAGTTTTAAAGAAAAGTCGAGGGGTTGGAGGGCTAGGAATCCATGTGTCAGCATAAAATGTTTATTCAATTTCTTTGTGGAGGAAAACTTACCAGGTTTGCTTCTGTATTGCCAAATATGTTTTAAAATGCTGTATTTTCTTACATGGAAAAGTGTTACATGAATGGTAGGAGGGTGCAGAAAAAATAATCAGTTTGAATCCAGCTTACTTTAAGGGAAAACTGTGGAAAAGGTTGACATGAGAACATTTTTTAATTGTGTCATTGTTATGTGGAAATGATCTACCATTAAAACATTCCCTCTGAAACTACCTGTCACTTTAACTTATTTTAATGAGAAACACGGTAAGTGTGACTAAATTACAAGAGATCACTGCTTAAACTAATATTTTGTTACCATCACATTAAAGGACAGGGACACAATGTTCAAGTCTGTCTTAAAACGATAAACGATAATGTGCTTCCAATGCAAGTGATGGGGCACAAAATCCTCCTGTGTGAAAATGAATTCTAGAGTTTATCTAAAGCTGATATGAGGCTTCAGCACTATTGAGTTACACAAATCAAATCAAGTCAATTTTATTTACATAGCCCAGTATCAAAATCACAATGTGCCTCAAGTGGTTTTACCATCTGTACAGGATACAACATTAGACCCTCGATTTGACTGAGGAACCTGAACAAAAAAAAAAAAATATCCAGAGAAAGACAAAGGGAATTCTGTACCAAAGAGACTGTGACCTTGGAAGATGCGCGCTTGATTTCGTACACTGCTGAAGCCTCGTATGAACTTCAGACAAACTGATGGGGGACAAAATCCACAGTCCTCGTTTTGTGCCAAACTATATTCCAGTTTTTTTTTTTTTATAGCTTTGGATAAAAGGCAAGCAAAACCTGTTTGTGTTCATATGGGTACCTGACTGTTGTTTAAGGAGGACTTGAACAATTGTGAATCTATCCTTTACGACTGAGGTCCAATAGTGGTTTCAGTTTTTGGTCCACATACTGTGTTGGGGTACTAGTGAGAAAAGAAAAAGTGGTCCAGATTGAAACAGCAGAGACATCCTGACTTTTACTATCTAGTATCAAAAACCACCAAAACACAGGATTCTTCATTTTCCATAATGCAACTTCACAGCGTTTTGTAACTTTGGAAACCGCAATAATCACACAACGGTCTTTACAGGCTTGGTAGCACTCCCTGTGATGAGTAGAGTGGACTTTATGTGAAGAATTGGTGCCCCTTGAATTCTGACAAGTCTGTCATAATCTTGTATCTTCTCTCTGTTTTTAAGCAAAGAACAATGTACAGAACATTTAGGTAGTAGTAAATCTGGCAATGTTTAGGTTTTAGTTTATTTTTAAGTTTGTAAAGCGTATAGATTTACCAAGGGATTGAAAGATTTGGAAGGATTCAGATTCAATAACTGCAATCAATACTGGATGCAGATGCAATCAATTGCTATTGGGCATCAACCTTATAGGACAATGGACATTAAAAATCTGTATGTGAACATATTCAGTATCTCTCCCGTTTAGCGAACCAAACTAAACCGTGACTAAACCTTGAGGGCTGAATGTGGATCTGTCTGATACTCGGTCCGTCTAATGAGGCCAGTATCAGTGCAGACACAGATTCAGTTTACTGGATTCATTTGAAAGTTTCTAGGAAGTTGTTGAAGGAGCTTTTAATGACACAATGATCTCCAGGTGTGAAGCAATTAAGTTTAAAGGGATTACAGCTGTCTAAAATTGAAAACATTACACAAAAATTGCTTTTCACGTTTGGTAAAGAGAGATTGTATACAGCTGCAGTGCCTACTGTATGTTTGAAAGAAATCTAAAGCGGAGTCGAAATATTCAGTATTTGTCCAGCTGTAACACAAAGGTCCATCGTGTGATGAGGGGTCCAGCAGAGTCACTGTCTGACTCACGCCACCTTAACGTTCAACACATCACTTAACCCTTTAGGTGTGTGTTTAAAACTTGACCCTAACCCTTCAATGTTGGGAATGGTTTGGAAAAAAATACAGTTTGCATATTGAGTAGAAATGTTGTCTTTATTTCCTTGATTCATAGCAACAAATATTTTTCTTTCTTGATTTTCATATATAAAAATAAAACACTTTTAGGATTAGATTCAGCATTGTAACTCACATGAACATTACAAGTATGAAGTACTTTTATCATGAAAAAAAGCTGAAATACAGTCTAATTGGTTGCACAATGCAAAGAAATGACAGATGCTTCATCCCACTGCTAAAAACACTAATGCATTTGTTTTAGGAAATGTCCTCATACACATATATATGAGAGTGAGGAGAGTTGTTGTAACTCCCTTCTTTTACAGTGACTTTGCAATGTGCTGTCCTTTCTCTGCCAGCTGTACAGCTGTATATCACATATGGAGGAAAGGTCAGAGCGAATCACTGATGGACATTTTGATTGGTTTTTGACCTGGCCTTTTTATGACAGCAATGGAAAACACCGCTTCACACATCTGTATAAGAATATCCTGTAACAGTTAAATAAACTCTTACACCTTCACATCTCAAGGAAACCATATCACAATTATAATCAGTATCATTAAATGTGAATTGCACCATTGATGAGGCACTAGAGGCTAACTTTTAAAATAGCATCAAAAATTGCTTTTATTTTGTGAAAATGTTCAGTTCACATTGCAGACGACAGGAACAGCAAACCTAAATTGTGGTTCATGTTGGTTTGGTCTTATGTTCACACAAAGACATGGTTTTAAAGGAAGTTTTCTTTAAGTGCTTCAGACTGCCTCAAGAAACCGACAGAACTTTACCAGCCGTTTTCCATAAGACAAAGTTTGCACGGGATAGATTCCTCCTGGACTGGGTGCCCCACGTGGTGGGTGTCAGAATGAGCAGGGGTACTTGTTCCAAGGAGGTAGTCTGCCAGTTTCATTTGCCAGTCTCCAGTACCTGTCCTTCAGGACGAATGCTGCTGCTTTAGGCTGCCTTTGCCTGCTGAAAATGCCCTTCTTGTTCCCCACCACACGGGTGATCCCTGCAGACACAAGAGGGGCCAACAAGAATATCTGTGATGCACAGGGCGCAAATACACAAGAGCGTTTTGTCAGGCCAACGCACAGATTAAGATTCTTTTTATTTCGGGGTAAACTGTGCTTCCTAAAAGCAGGAAAGCTACAGGTATAAGTAGTTAGAAGTGTCATCAGGGTGTTCTGATGTGTCAGAAGGGGGCCTAGAAAGCCAAAATAGATGCAGATTCATTTTCTATCGGGATATTCTTACTTTACTTTAATTTAATTTTAGAGTGTAGATGGTTGTTTATCATTATAGCCTATCACTGGCAGGTAACTCTGTATTTCACAGGATACAGAGTTTTTCAATCTGGTGTCTGTGGTGACATTCCTGTATGGAGTGAAAATAGTCTCAATATTGTTTGTAAACGTGTATTACATGATTTATATCTGAAAAACAAGATTTGTAACAGAATGTGGTTGGTAAATGTATGTGTTCTAATCGGGGGAGGAGGATCTATTCTGTCTATTTCGAAAAACGTCTTTCCCACTTTAACATAATATGCGAATATGCCGAAAGGCCATATGTCCGAGTTTTCCACCAGCATTTAAACCCAGCATGCATTTATGAATCTGCTGAGATGCAACCAGCGTTAATATAGTCTCAAAATCCTAAAAGCAAAAGTAACCTGATCCGTGCGGAACACAAGACATTTGTAAGCGCAGGAAGCTTTTTGAAAGCAGAAAAAGGTAAAATCTGAGAAACTGAAGTTAAAAATCTGTAAGTAAAATATTTTCAAAATGTCGTGTTTCAAAATGCTTGATGGTCACATGATTCACGTAGACTTCAGATAGTTCTCTCTACATGGCTCTGGTTTGCCAGAGCTGAGTGAACGACGTAGTGACGGTGTAGGCTACAGAAACCAGGAGAAACCAGTTTCTGATGCTCCAAAAAGAAAAAAAAGAAGGAAGGATTACAGTCAAAACAAGAACGTGACAACAAGGACAAACACGGACTGGGCGTCTGAAGTGAACTACAAAACATCTCATTCATCTTTTAGGAGCCCCTCCAGCCACCACCTAGCTCGTCTCTGCCTAATAACAGCCCTGTCTATAGCAGCAGAAGCACCCTCAATATACTTGCGTCATGGAGGGAATCAAATAGCAGAATTCACTCAGCGTACTAACAGGAGCAGTGAATAAACTGGGTGGTTCTGCAGGTTGTTGTGATCTGCAGCTGCAGTACCTTGTACAGTCATGAAGTCGGCAAAGTTCCAGATGAGTTCACCAATGACATACTGCTTCCTCTTCTGGTCGAACACGTCGTGGTAGCTCTGCAGGACTACCTTCTGGTACTCTTCAGTAAACATCACGGGTGGATCCTGGAGAGCGAAAAGACAGCTTCTTAACCCCGGCATTAAACGGGTCTCTGGGAAAATGTGCTGCAATCAGAATCTCTAAGACAGACGTGGGGAGGCTGAGGTTTAGCAAAATCGGGAAATTCACTGCAGCTTTAGGGTGCAACAACAACAACAAAAAAATATATAAATATAATTGCGGGTGCACCACAGTTGTAGTAATCTCATGTGTATGTGTGTGATTCCTTACACTGTGAAGCCCTGGCACAGCATCTGCTCCATATTCACTCTGGATGATGGGTTTTTGGTATTTTCCATACCAGTTCTCAAACTGAGAGTTGAGCTGGATGGGGATGACCTCTAAGTGGCCTGGATCATGGTACCAGGAGAAATAACTGTTTACACAGATTACATCCACATAGGGAGCCTAGGGACAAGATAAAAGACAAAATATAACTAGAGATCTTAACCTTCTGTTTAAACACACTTAGATCAATTTCTTTAACAAACATAAATTACAAATAAAGGCCATGACAATAACCCCTTTTTGTAGTTTTATTTATTCATTTATAATCAAGCAAGGGATTTTCTACAAGTGGACATTATCTCTTTTGAGGCAAAATATAAGCCATTATTCCCAAAACACTAAAGTGTTGTAGTAATGTTTTCCATCTTCCATTTCCAATATTAGGGACTATTGAAAACTGAATTCAGAGGTAGTGTATTCACAATGCATTTACAACTTAGTGACTGCAGGTAGTCACAGACTCCAAACTAATCCGCACCCTTAGGTTGCTGACTACACCCTGATAGGTATTCCTCATAGCACAGGAATGAACAACAACTCTGAGGCATGTCAACAACTTGCCTGACATTGGGTCAACAAGAGCTTCAGAGTTCAAAGAGAAGAACCTCTGAAGCTCAGCAGGATACCTCGACACCCTTATTTGCATAAGGGTCTGGAACCAGAGGGTAGATTTAAAGTGAAATTTCAGTATTTTACACACACACACACACACACACACACACACACACACACACACGTCATCAGTTTCTGTCTTTTAGGCCCCTGAAAACATATTTCAACACTGTGAGTGATTGCGTGCCTGAACACACTTCATTCTGCCAAAGTTGTAACAGTTTGGGTTATTTCACATGAGAGATTGTCTGTCCGTGTTATTTTGTCTGTGCTCTTCTCACAGGTTAGACATGGGCTGACGATTGTGGCTTTTTTTTTCTTAATGTCGCCAACACTGTCAATCCAATCACATAGTATAGATTTAGGTTTGAGTGTTACTCTTAATAAATAACAAATAATTTCCCCCCCAAAGTTTAACTTTGATTGATACTGATTTATTAATGAATATTTAATGAAAATACTTAAAATTCTAAATAAAATTTTCAAGGTCTTGAAAATGTTTTTGTTGTTCCCCAGATGCACAATTCCAGGCCAAGTTAGCCAGATCAAAATTGGTTCTATTAAACACATATTTATATTTGCTCATTTATGATCTAAAGAAATGTAAAAGAAATTCTGTATCTGACCTTGAAACATGAGTTGTTAGTATCTCACATGTTCTGCCAGCTAGTAGGTAGCTAACCCTTTCTGTAGTCGAGTTAAATGAACTTTAGAGTAACTTAACAGCAGACTGACAAGCAGTGTTTTGCTGCTCTCTCTTGGTTGGAAGCTTCGAGTCTGTTTCACCTCTGACCACAGCCTGCACCAGCCAGTGATGTCACAGTGTACTGACGCACTGTGGAGTACACAGCTACATCACTGCAGCGAGGTGAGGAGTTAGTGGGTGTTAAATCACTCTTCAAGCAAGAACAAAAACATTTAACACTCCCATTGCAAAAAACAAAACACAAAAAAACTAGTGACTAGTGTCAAATAATAATCAATGTGGTTGTCACTTTAGCACACTTGATATTAAAGCGAGTACTGCCAAACTTACCCCTTTGTCCCTGGCATAGTTACTGTCTGTGATATAAGTGACAGGCCGGGTAGGGTCCAGATCTTTGGTATGCTTTATTACTGTCCTGTAAGAAAAATGCAAGTTTTATAATCACTACAACTTCCTGGTAGCCCAGTGCTTGTCTTTCTCTTTTAAAAACAAAGTAAAAAATGCCAATAACAACAGAAAAAATGTCAGAATGTACAGAATGAAAAATCTGGCATCCACAGGGGGCAGATCAGGTCCGTGTATGAATGAATATCTGATTAGTGGATCCAGTCAGAGCTTCACATCTAAACTTAATGGCCAGTACTCACTTGAAATAGAATTCTGCAGGGGGCATCTCTGCAGCCGGCTCATTGGCTACTGACCACATGACCACAGAGGGATGGTTCTTGTCCCGACGTACGAGCTCGTCCATGACAACCAGGTGATGGGTCAGGGAGGCGTTCCCGAAACTGCGACTACATCGGCGAGGCACAAAAGGTTACCCGGTCAAGAACCGGCTCACAAGACAAAGCTAACACTCCATCAACATCTGCATGCTAGAACAGTGAAGACTCCCCTGACACCTGTTCCTTATACTAATCCCTGATCCTTAAACAACAGGTTGACATGTTTTAAGTCTGTCTTAAAACAATACTCATATGCACATTGAAAGATGTATTGGTTGCTGTAATAATTCCTCCTGTCAAGAGTGATCTCTTCCTAACAACAGACAAAATCCACACCCCGTTCTGCAATGCATTATAAAGTTCAGTTGAAGCTAATGTGAAGCTTCAGCAGCCAAAGTTACAGCCTTTTTAGGGACCAAATGAAGTATTGTGAGTATTTTATTTCGAAACACTTGAAAAATGTGAACCTGTCATTTAAAGGCTGACACTGACATTCATTGAGCCACACCACTAGCATGGCTAAGAATGTTAGCATACAGTGAGGTACAAGGATGCAGTTATGTGGGCGTTTATTTGAAACTTAATGGAATTTGGCTTAAAGTAAATGATGTTCCATTTAATTATTTAACTGGATTAACTGCCATTAAATTCAGATGGAAATGTTTTGCAATGTGATTTATTACCTTTTTTAATTGATTTCAAACAGTCATTGGGAAATACTTTATTTTCAATATGCTGTTGAGAATATGCACCATTCATTCTGATGTATATTCATTGTAAGTGGGTTTGTCCAGTCTGTAACTTAGCCAGGATCTTTCAACGTGTTTTGTAACATTGTTAGAAAGATATTAGTTTCTTGCATATATATTTTGTTGTTCTAATTCAACAACAGTCAGGAGGTTATCAAGAGTAGTGGTGATGGCCATCACATGCAAGTCTGTCCTGTTCTCTGTCCTAACAGTGAGGTGTTCACTTTGTTGACCACTCTGAACCCTCAAACACACCCAAAAGGTCACAGAGATGTGAGCAGTGACGCTTACATGTCTTTGATGCCCACCCCCGGGCACTCGTCTATCACCACGATGCCATGGCGGTCACACATCTGCAGGATCTCCTCGGCATAGGGGTAGTGGCTGGTGCGGAACGAGTTGGCACCCAACCACTTCAACAAGTTAAAGTCCTTGACAATCAGGGGCCAGTCCAAGCCTTTACCTCGAATCTACATCACAAGGTAAACAGAAGAAGGGAGGCTTGCATTATAGAAGTGGATCCACTTTTTTTCTTTCTACCAAAGACTGAGATAGAGGAGCGCTCTGTAATGTCACAACAGATATGATGCTTCAAAGCTAAATGAGTGTTTGATAAAAGGTGTTGCTTCCCTCTAGTGGTACTCACGTCAGCATCCTCGTGTTTATTGACTCCATGGAAATAGAAGGGCTTGTTGTTGATGAGGAACCGGGTACTGGTAACATTGACTGTGCGGATGCCAACTGGTAGAGTATATACATCCTCATATGTTGATCTCTCATCAGCTGCCACTAAGCGAACCTAAATGTTAAAGTGCAGACGTCAGAAATTGTCTCTTGCATCTCTTACAGCACACAGGTGAAGAAAAGTGAAGCTTTAGGCCACCGCAAGACCCATTGGAGGTTATATAATAATGATTTTATTATCATATACATTAACTTCTTTTTATGACTTAAGCTTGAACACAAAGTGAAGGATGTAGTTTTGTGATCTTCCTAAATATGGTAAATACACTGTTGTCTGCTTTAAACACTGTTTACCCTCATAATGACCCACTATAATTAATGAAAGAAGATTATTTCTTAAGCCGACTGCCATATTGCTCTCACAAATCCACAGGCAATGCTCACGTGACCGGCATCTAAAACTTTCTGCAAAAAGTCGCTTTGACATGTAAACATGTTCTTACCTCCATAGAGTAAAGGTAACCTGGATTCTCGTGCATCAAATATGGCCACCACAGCTTCACATCTACTACTTTGAGCACTTCAGATGGCTTGCTGGAAGAAGCCACACAGTGGCCATCTTTGTCTATCAAAGTGATCTTCAGGGTGGCTGTGGCAGCACCTTTGACAGATACCTTGTATTTGACTAGACCTGGAACACAGGGGAAATATTACTGAACACCACATAAAAAGACACGAACAATCAGAAAACCATCTCTTGGCTCAATATTATTGGTTTCATTCATACCAGTGTTATCCAAGAAGTCTGTCACCACAGTGATGTCATCCACATAAGCCTTGGGAGTAGTATACAGCAATACAGGACGATGTATGCCAGCATAGTTGAAGAAATCAAAGTAGATGTTTTGCACAAAAAACCCATCAGGATACCTGTTGAGCAATTACATGTTCTCATTATCTGAATACTCACTGACAGGTAACTGTACATATTTGATTCCGCCCAAAAACTACAGCAAACTAGAAAAGGATAGATTTTTTTTGTATGGAGAAATCTGTTCAAAACACTGGAAATAGCAAATGGAGCTTTCCACATGTATTTGCATGCCAGCAAGAATTGTAGTGTCACTGCCGAGTCATCTGTATTATAAGCATTAAAACCACAAGTGTGATAACAACTGAGCTGAGCAGTTGAAAGTCAAAGTAAAACTGATGAAAGCAGTTAAAAAGGTCACATGATGTGAAATGTGTGAAAACAGTTGATATATCACATCATGTGTAAGTGATGACAGCAGTTGTAAAGTCAGATTAGGAATAACCATTATAACATAAAAGTGTTGTGACTTGTTTAAAGTTCAAATGACTTGCTTAAAAGACTTTAATTAAACATGTGAAAGCAAATCAACGTTAGTTTCCTCCGGTTGAAGTGAGCACGGAAATTAAATTAAGCTTTCGTATTAAGTCAGAGTTTTAATAAAAAATTTAGAAACGAGGGTACTTGGTGCGGTCGTCCATGTGCTGGATGATTCCTGGAGGAAGAGTCTCCAGAGTCAGAGTGTTGTTGACAGCAATGGTGATCCTGCACGGCATAGCTGGGTCCTTGCGGATTAAATTGCCTATCTCAGCCTCAAAAGGAAGATGGCCACCTTTATGCTCTGCCACTAGCACCCCGTTCACCCACTGCAAGAGGTAAACACAATGATAACAAATTAGCTTGATTGCTTAAGCTTTATAGGGATGAGTGTCATATATCAAAACTGCAGTAAGTGACACAGATTACTTATTTCTGTACATGTGATGCTCACCACTACTGAATAATAGTGAGCACTTCCCACTCTCAGAAGCACTCTTGTTCCTTCATCAGCGGCCCAGCGGGCAGGCACCACCACCTCTCGCTCGTACCACACCCAGCCAATGAAATCTCTCAGTGTGGGGTCCTGGGTGATGTCATTGTAGCTGGCAGGAACTGGCATGTCAATCACTGGGCCAGTCTAGGGAAAGTGAAACTTCAATGAAAAGACACAGTGGCTGTGATGTAGTCTGTAGCACGTTTAGTCTCATTTATTTTAATAGCCCACACTAACAATAACACTATGACAATAATAGGGTGGTAATAATGACTATTTTACTTTATTCTTCTCCTATGTTAATGGATGGAATCCACAAGGTGAATCTGAGGGGTCACAAGTTGATTCAAATGAATAAGAAAAATATATTTCTGTCACACACAATTATGTATATTTTTTGGGACTTTTGGAAACTTTATACTACTGCTCCCAACAAATGTCCACATAAAAAGGCCATAACCTGTGATAAGAGCTCAGTAAGTACACTTTGCTTCATTTTAAGGGGTCACAATCCACAAAGGCTGAGGACACTGTCCTACTGTAAATATGTTTCATGTTTCAACAGGCTGAATTAACCCCATTGATACTCCATTGCAACACACTGTGTGGTGTCGATTTACTATTACGACATATTGACTGTAGGTTTATAGTCAGTTTAAAATTTATTTTATTCTAAAAGATACAACTATTGCAAACTGCTGCCAGAGTTATGAGGGGCCTTTTTAAAAACTGTCAAACAAGTGACCTGCTTTATTTAGTCCGAGTTGCTGTTAGCTAACGTTAGCCTACAGCCCTGCTCACCTCTGCCAGGCGACTTTTGTACCATGCCCTCTCGAAGCCCAGTTTCCTGTTGGGAGACTTGTCAGCCCTGAAGCTCCACACCCCGTTCAGCTCCTTCACCTCTCTGGAGAAAGACTCCCGGGGGAAGAGCATGCCGGTGTCCAGCGGACACACCGCGTCAAACACGGCTAACAGACACAGAGCACGGAACAGCCCGAGCCTTTCAGGTACGACCATCCTGAACGACTCCCTTACTGCTGCCACTCCGCCAGTAAGTCCGCGGCTTAAGCTGCTGATTCAGTCACGTGATTTATTTTGTAGTCACGTGACCGCCGAGTCGTTTTTCCTTTGCTGCCTTTAGTTACTGAAGTTATCATTGTTTCCTTTCCCCGCCAAATTAAAAGCAGCCGTGTTCCTCGGCCTGGCTGGCAAGTGTCATGGTCGTGAAAGGAAAAGATAGACACAGAATGAATGATTGATAAATTATGAGTATATAAAAAAATATATAGTTAATCCATAACACGGGGACACTCGACTCCACATTATTTCCACATTATTTCTCCTCGCAACAGTGAATGAATGACACTAGATGGCGCCAGATACTCATACATTAAAGTTATCGGCAGAGCGAAGCCGCATCAGTTCACCGCTTTAGTGAAAGTGTCCAATAACCTCCACACACCCAGATTTCCTTTCAGCACATGGGCGGATTAACCTACTAACGGGTCCAGGTTAGGTCCGGTTAAAAAAAGAGCTTTGGACTTGCTTTGAGGCCTTGTTTGTGGAAATTTAGTGAACCACAAATTTCTTTCCCAAATAAAATGAAGTTGTAACAAAGCAACTGACTGTTGTACAACCCTGACTGAAGATGCTGAGTTTCAAGTGCGCAGGGAGGATATTTTGGGGTTTGAGAGATGCTATAGCAAAATCAGGAAGTGTACTGCAAAACTCTATTTAAAACTATCCACCTCCTTACTTCTGATTCATGTCTGCCATTTTATTTGACCCTGTGACCCCCTGGTTCTCCTCCAAAAGGTTTTGTTCTAATTCATTTTAGGGAGCATACTCATTACATCAAAACACTTCACACTGACCAAGTGACATTCCGTTGGGACACTCTATTCTCAAGACACTGAGCTAATCAAATAAACAGAATTTAATGTTTGAGGGTTTTTTTTGTTAAAGTTATGCTGTCTGGCTAAAAACAAAAGTATAATATACTGTGCATTTTAAGCATAAATATGTCATGTTTGTAATAAACTGCTTCACAGAGACAAACAATCCATAGTGCTGCCATCTGCCTGAAATTAATGTAAGGTTAATTTCCTGTCCCAAGTAATTTTCCCACTAATTCATTTGGGATGTTTCAAAGTACTTTTACTATTTTTGGAACTATTTATTTGGTTCCCACCCCATGTCAGTTGTCTTGTTTAGCATACCTAACCTTGGACTACAGCATTGGATTACATTCAAGCTAATTACCACAATGTGACATATGTGTGGTCATTTTCTGAAAAAAGGTTATTTCTAACTTCCATGGATTTGATCCTGGTGAAACTAGACCAGGTGCATTTTAAGGTATCCGTGGACATTTACATGAAGTTCTGATGACACAGGTTGGTTCTAACAGCTTCACAGAGCAACACATGACTTAACTCCCAGTAGCCATATCCACAACCTGTTTGAGTTACTCTTGTCATTCCACAAGGCTTCACAGGCAAGCTGCTCTCTTCAACCTGCATGCTCCTGCTCTCACTTTGCAGCTAGTACACGTTTGACATTTCCCCACATTGCTTTGACTCCTTCCCAGAAGCTGACCGATCTTCACCAACTCAGTCACAACTTCAGATATTTGTTGCATGAGTGAAACACATCTCTACATTTCTACCTTATACCAAGCCTCGTTGACCTTAGGGTTGTATTGGATTTTCAGTTATTTCAGACATGGTGTGTGTTTGTTTTTCCATGTATTTGCAGCCTCTTTAAGGCAGAGCCATGCAGCTTAAAAAGCACTTACAATGCTCTGAGGAGCTGTGGGTTACAAAAGAACTTATAACCTCAACTGAGAAAACATGGTGTCAGAGGTCAAGGTCAATGAGGCAAGGATGGTTTAGCTTTTGGCTAACATGTCAATCCATCAGATGGCTTTGTTGTCTAAAAAACCTGTCTGTCCTTCGCAGTCTGTCAAATTTTATTGTTGCTTATATTTGTTTCTACTTTATTTAGAATGTGGTAAACAAATATTAAATCAGCTCCAGAAGTCCTGATTTACAAAGAGAAAGCACTACAGATCAAAGAGAAGCTCTTCAGTTGTTGTCTCTCTGATATTCAGAGTACAAGTTATTTTAGGTTCTGTTGCAGCTAATTACATGACATTGTTTCACTCATCCCATCTCCCTCTGTTATATTTTAAGCACTAGTTATTTTCATAGTTGACCTGCTGTAAAACCTTTTCTTACATTTTGTCATGAATACATTTGTTAGTCTGCAAAAAATACAAAGCAATCTGCAGTAACAACAGTTTTGAAAGGGTGTTCATCCATGCATTATTGATAAGTAAACAAGAGAGCGCGGGAAATATAGGGGGCGAGAAAGAGAGAATAAAGGGGGACACAATTCCCTGAAGCTAGATTTTTTGCTGATATGCTTTTTTAAGTCCTGCTGCGCCTGCGTTACCACTGCATCAGAGCTGAAAGAAAACACTGGCTTGTATTTAGTTTTGTGAATGATCATTTATCTGGTGGAATATATTTTATAGGCCTACGCAAAGTCATGATAACCATCCATCAAAGAGCAAGTGAACAAATAATAGTCTCACACATCATCTACAGTGACGGGGCTTCTACAGTCGGGGCCCCTCAGCTCGGGAGCTCCCTGCCTCATGATCCGAGGGTACAGAGTCACTGATCATCTTTTAAATCACTTTTCAGAACCACAGAGTTTTATTTCCAACATGTCTTATCTGTTTTATTACTATTGTTATCTTATTTTATTGTTGGGTATTTATTTTTGTATTCTTTTTAAATGTCTCACTTTATTTGCCTCATTGCAGTCCTGACATATTTGAGTCCTGGTTTACACATGTAAAGCACTGTAATTCTTTTATTCTTAATATTATTACTGTGAGGGGTGTCCTGTGGTTTAGGTGGTCTAGCGGTCTGTATTGCCCATTTATTTAAGACATGTCTAACAAGAGAAATCCACAGAAACGGACTACTGCTAATGAACTAGTGCAGATGTATTTGTGTGTTTCCTATAGTTCTCTCTGCATGCTGTTTCTTTTCATTGTCGAGACTCTCCACTCTGCTTGGATAATCGTTTTTGTTTGGTGGCACATCTGATAAAGGCCCTGTTAATTTTGTGGCTTTGCTCCTGAACTCTTCAGTCCATAATCCCAGCCAGCATGCTTCAAACCAGCTTGTCGGTGTAGTACTCTACCTTCACTGACTGACAGGATACTCTTCAACTGAATCGGTGGGGCAGTGAGATTTCAGGAAATAAAATGCTAATGGTAAAAGAATAAAGGGGATTTTTTTGCATTGTGTCTGTATGTCTTACTCACCAACGTCTGTCAGAGCAGAAGGAAGGAGAGTTTTCTTTGGCTCTCTGCTAGAACTACAATAAACATGTGTTACAAGGTGAAACCGGTCATTGAGACAGATTGCTGTGAGCTTTATTCCACCACATCCTCTGTCCAGGCAGTAATGTCCTTAGTTCAACATACATGCTGTTTTGCAACACCTGAAATATTTATAGCTACTCCTAATTACTGCAACAAGACTGTTTAATGCAATGAAAAGCATAATAAAACCTAAGGACAGAATGAAGTTCTCATGTAGTAAAACACTGAGCACATATGAATGCCAAAACACTTTGGCAGACAATCCAGTGAGGCATTGTATCTAATGCGAGTTATTAATAGTTAATGAAGTGAGTTGAACATTATAAATGGGTGTGTAAATGTGTCGCTAAAAGACGTTAAGATGCAGGAAGCAGTTGGAATTCAGTCAGGTGAGATAGGTATTATAGTCTTTGATGTAACCTTCAAGCAGCTAAAACACAAACATTTTAATGGCAGAGATTACACAGAAGAGATTTAACGATTTCGCATCTGATGACTTTACAGATTTATGTTGTTACATTATTTGCTGAAATTTTCCTTTATTCATAGTAATAAACGGAATAAAATAAAACGGAATTGAACTGTATAATTTTCTGCATAAAGATTAAATTGCTATGTGCTGTCTTGGCATATTCTACTTCTTTTAATGTGTATTTTTTTATTAATTTTCTAAAATTACTTTATGCACCATTGTCTCCCTCCAGGGATATGAGTGTGGGGCAAAGAGAGGAAGCCCAAATAAGGGTATAGCTGCATTGAGGTTCCTGGGAGGCTCAGTCAGATAGCAGAAGTGGCAGATTGGCTGTGTGGGCGCATCCATGACAAAGTAGGAAGTGATCTCTTAAGTCCTGCTGTGCCTCCCTCTGTGCCAAGGTTTCACACAGCCAAAGTCCCGGCTGTGATCAGGAAAGATCTGCTCTCTCCTCCACGTTTTATTAACGGCTTCTTTCCTGCAGTAATGCTGAGTTTCTGTAGAGGGATTACTCTGCTTTGTTACCAGGAGCAAAACAAAACACAAAAGTGGGAGATCTGGTAGTTACATTGGGTTTATATGCTTTATTTGCTCTGTTGTGAATGAATAAAAGTAAATAAATATCCTTCCCTTTCCTGCAGATGACATAACAGCTGACTGGTGCAGGCTGCTCCCAGTGGACACAGTAACACAGATGTATGACAGCAGCCTCTGACACCATAACGAGATGAGAGAGACACAACTGCATAGGCACACCGACATCGATCGATTTAAATTCCAATTTGCAACCATCTCCCTGTCCAAACAGGGTGGAGAAGATGTACTGTATGATGGCGGCTGTATCGCAGCTGACCCTGAGAAACAAGGTTATTTTAAAAGAGGATAGTTAGGGATTACAAAGTTTTTCAACATCTCAGCAAAATTCAAGGCAAATGGCATCAATATCCTGTTCACAATCTTGTTTTCACAGGTACCTGTATAGGTGAGGGACATCTAAAGATTAACTGTTTTACTGTAACTTGTTAATGGCTATCATGCGGCTGGGGCTGTGGAGGGAAACGTAATAGCTGTCATGGGAGCAGAACAGAGTTCAGCTACCTTTTCTGTGAATTCGGATGCCTCATCATTTTTAGTGAGAGGAAGCAGGCGTACTACGATTTGCTACTCATATTTGTGTGACATACCTGCTTGTTCAATAATTAATCAAATGAATGAATGAGGATATTGTTTGTCTTAGAAGCAAATCACTGCAGATATTTTAAAGAACCATGTCACATGCTGTTATTCTGTTGTTTACATGAGCAAAACTGTTCTCCAGTGTGGTATACTGCTCGAAATGCATTTAGTTTGGTCGTCTCTTATGAACAGAGTTACTTGTTTGTTTCGAGGCAGTAAGGATGGATTTTGGCAGAACAACATAAACCCAGCCTCAGGGTAGAACATGCCCACTGATCTCCCCATCTTTTTTCTCCTCTGTGCCAGAGTGACAATGGTGCATGAGAGGGGGAGACTGAGCCGGAGGGAAGAGAGAGAGGAGGAGGTGGAGGAGAGAGAGGAAGTGTAAAGACAGGGACCAGGCATTCCTTGTGTCTTCTCTTACTGTTCCCATGTGGACAACTGAGTGTTGAATAATTCATAGCCTGTGGGAGGTGAATAATGAATATGTGCAAGTGATTAAAGGATGCATACTGATGAGTGACAGAGAACGAGAGGAGGGCTTCCCCCGCTGTGATCTCTCACCTGCTTCAGCAACAGAAAAAAAGAACAAATGAAAATGCTCCAGTGGAGGAGCTGAAAATAGCACACATACTTTTCATTGAGTACGAAGTGCTCTGCTTGATGCGTTTCTTTGCTCCGAAGCTCTCTGAACGCGATAAAACTGTGTAAATGGAGTGAAAGGGAGAATCCATGTTGAAATAATACATTGCTGCAGCATCACGCACAGCTGTGTCTGCATGCTGGTGTTTCCTCTGCAGGGAGGGGTGGGAGCAGAGCCGGTGCATCTGGGGTTTATCTCCCTAACACGCTCTCTGTTTCAGTGTGTGTGTGTGTGTGTGTGTGTGTGCATGTAAATTATTCTCTGCGAAGTTGTGCGTGTCAATGCTGACACATCTGAGCCCGTGCACGTGGACTTGTTTTTGCGGAACACGGTTCATTGGTTTCAGTGTTAAGAAAAGCAACTCCTCACATCCATCCACTCAACACCCACTGTTATGCACAACTATTCTAAATATACACCTCTCATGTATGTGGAGAAGCAACACCAGGCAAGACAAAAGAGCATGCTGTGCTTTTACTTATTAAAGCCATGTAGGAGGGATGTGCATGTGTTGTGGATGTTATAACCTGACAGTTTCATTGAAGCTGTGGCAAAACACCAGGGAGCAACTACACATGTGAAGAGGATCAGAGGCTGGAGTATGTTGTGTACTGTGTAGACTTTATCTTTTTGAGCGTGTTGCATGTGTTGTGACAGAAAGAGAAAAACAGTGGAGTGAATTGATCTGTTCTTATTTAAGGCAGCACTGAGGGTTTCCTTTTATAATGACACCATGCAGCTGGGTCCATTCAGGAGGTGCTGCAGGAATAATTCACACTGACAACACATTCACAATGAAGAAATGTGTAGGTGGAAAGGCTTTCTGACCTACAATAAAGGTATCATGTTGTATGAAAATAACTGCAGTTTATGTAGATTTCCTTGTATAAAGTGAAGACTACGTCCTCACCATACTGGACCCTGAGTGGCTAAGAACACCACCTCCTCTGATTCATCTGCAGAAAAGTGGAGGCTGTCAGATTCAATTTGAATGTACCTGCTTTGGAATTTGGAGCACTTGCTAATGTTATTAGTAATGTGTTTTTACTTGAGACAAAAGACTACAAGACAAAATGTCTGCTTCACAAGAAGGACTATGACAGCAGTGAGACAGAAACAATCGGCTGAAAGACGCTATAAAGCTCTGTAGAGCTGAGGGGCACTGCTGATCAGGTGATTATTCTCTGAAGGTTCAGTGACTCTTTTGACATTACACATTGTCATTTGACCCATTGTTCAAATGAAAATATTGACATGTGCAGCTTTAAGGCTATGTGTGTGCGTAGCCTGTTCTGATTGGTACACTGGTCTCGACAGAGCAGAGGTCCATGCTTCTGGTGTGAGTCAATGTTCTCGTCCAAGCGTCCTGGGGTCTTCAGCTGAAAAAATAAATCAATGTTCCCTCTGTCCTCGTCTTGAACCATCAAAGCTGGCCGACACAGCTCTCCAGTCACATTCTTTAACATGACCTGAGGAAAAAAATACAACTCACAAGTTAATGATTTCACAGGGAAACTTTTAATGATAGTGGTGTGATAATGAAGGAAGGATAGTGGACGTGCTTAAGAAAAGGCAACATTACAGACAAAGCTCTGTGTCATCATGAGTATATTTTGACATATTTATCATGGTTGTGCCATTTGTCACATATTTCTATGCTCATGACATAATTTGTTTTTAGAAAAGGGGTGATCTGGAGAAGTTCTGATCAGTGTTTGGCTCTTACACACAATTGAACACTCCACTTCCTCTTCCTGCTTGTGAGGAGACTGAAAAAGAGGCAGGCGCTGAAGGAGAGCGTTCACACAGAGACAGGCACAGAGGATGTCTGGGAAACTGTTTGTCATGAAACCACACACACACACACACGCACACACACACACACACTCACACACACGCACGCACACACACACACACACACACACACACACACACACACACACACACACACACACAAATATTTTTTTTATATAAAAAAGTGTGTGAAACAAATCACAGTCTCAGAAATCAA
>JAVQJD010007523.1:0-14184 GCA_036023655.1 Nannoperca australis
ACTTTCTCAAGGATCTTAGCGAGAAAAGGAGGGTTAGATGTAGGTCAATAATTTGATAAAACCCCTAAATCAAGAGTGGGCTTTTTAAGAAGAGGTGTAATTACAGCTACTTTAAAGGAATGTGGCACATAGCCTTTTAATAAGGACAGATTGATCATATCTAGTAAAGAAGTGCTTACTAAGGGTAAAACTTCTTTAAGCAGCCTAGTTGGGATAGGGTCTAACAGACATGTTGATGGCTTTGATGAAGAAATCATTGACATTGAAGAGGCGTGTCAGTCAAGACAGCCCAACAATGTCCAGAGCTTTCAACATCTCAGACTGAATCCCATCCACACCTGACACCTTGCCCTGAAGAGCTTCTTCACTCCATCAGATGCCTCTGCCAGGGATAATGCAAATGCACACAAAAGAAGGAAACGCATCACAATGTATATTGTATTAAAGTGATGAATGATGAGCCAGATCCATCTGTCTAACTGTGTCTCTCATTGTTCCTCCAGAGTGGAGCCTTGGAGCGTTGGTTGGTGGAGTCTTCACCCTTCTCACAGTCCTTGTCATTATCGTTACGGTGATAGTCTGCAGATGCTGCAGACGAAGAAATAAAACCCTCCACACATCTCAACCATCAACACCTGTTTAATGTGTGTGTGTCTTTGAAACCCAGGGAGCTGGCCTCCCTTCAGTTTTCTATCTCTTCTCTGTTTCTAGGAGAACATTATTTTACATTGCTCTGCTCTTTGTTTACAGTGTATTGTGGTCATTCTTTTTTATTCCATATTTGAATTTACATTAAAATGTAAACAGTCTATTCTGACAGCTCAATAAGGATTGCATTTATCCTGTGTGTTTGAATGACCTTTGTGGAGCCAGGCCATGATATTAAATGCTAACTGCAGCAGCAGTTTCAACTGAAAATGTTTTATCAGAAGCTAATTAACATTTGAGAAGAGATTTGTGCACACTACAATTACAACATTCTATCACAACTTACCTTCTTCTTTAAATATAAGAATATATATATATGTGTTATATATATCTGTCTTGCTGTTTTCTCTAAACCCCTTTCACATAATTCAACTTTGCCTTTAAGTTCCAGGACTCAATCCAAATAACCACTACAGTAAGGTACAGTCAATTAAACTCTTCAGTGGCATCTTGTGGCCGCTCCAGGAAACTACAGCTACATTTGCAATCTCATCTCTACAAATGCATCTTGAACTCTACTTTTAGCGTTATGTGGTAGAACAATTTATGATTCATTATTCTATTATTTCTTCTATAATTTTTCTTTTGTTGATCAAAAGGAAGCAAAAGCAATAAAACACAAAATTAAAAGTGTCTCATTTCCTGTTTTTTCTTCGATTATCACATTCAAGAGTGATCATCACTGAAACAAAAAGTTCTGGAGTGTGGAGAGGCAGTATGACCCACTCTCTTCCAGCAGCAGCAACAGGATGCTGGTTTCAGTGATAAAACCACAGTCTATTGCTCAGCAGCAAACAGCAGACACACAGTTAGACTGGTGACCTGGTGAGCAGAGTGGAGCAGAGACAGATATTTCCCTAAGGAGTTGGTGGAGACCAAACACAGAGCTAACAGAGTACTGAAATACTGGACTTAGATTCAACAGGTGACACAGACACCACTGAACATGAAGGATTATGTCGCTCTGTAATTGCTGGATGTGGAAATAGGCAACTCTTCAACCGCACCCACATGGCCAAAAGAAGGAACTGATGTAACTTTAAGTAACGCCCAAACGTGGTGATTTTCCTCTACAGAGCATCTGAAAATGGAAGTTTATTTTATTGCACGCTGCTGCTCACTGATATGATCTAATAAATGAATGCCCTTGTTTTTGGATGGACAGCATAATAAAACAGAAAACCCAGCTGCATTCCCCCCTGACAGTGGTCCCTTAAAGACGAACCAGACCACATGCTGGAATTATAGATGAGTTTTAATTTGTCCAACACAGAACCTCACATTTAGACAGCAACACACACATCACACATTAATGTATTATCATCACAAGAAACTATGGCTTCCCAATGGCAAAACACAGAAGTTGGTTTGAATATCATTTCACTCAACCATGGCTTTTAAAGTGCATACATCTGTATCATAGAAAACACACACACTGCAAAAAATGAAAAGCGCCAGAAGCAACTTTATCTTCTCTGTCCCTCTCTCTGAACAATGTGACTGCTCTGACCACCGCTTTCTATAAGATCATGATCATTGTCACGTAACAACAAAGATTATAAGGAACCTGTAAATAAATAAATACAAAAATAAATAAATAAATACATACAAAAATAAAGAAAGAAATATGTAAGCAACAACAAATAATCAGTGGAAATAACAAAATTGCTTGCTAACCTTGACATTTTTACAGTGCTAGGAATGAGATGTTCATTGTGCTACATGTGCCTATGTACAGTGATACATTTTCAACATTTCTTAAAAGTAAGGACACTGATACCATTTATTATCTTTCAAAAACGTGCTGTTTTAGCTTTGAAGAGTGGAAGGTTGATTTGGGAACATGTTCTTAAATGCTTCGCACAGTTCTCTGAAGAATTCAATTTCAATTCAATTCAATTTTATTTATATAGTGTCATATAACAGTTTTCTAATGGCGCTTTTTTGTATTGAGCAGGTCAAGATCAACTCTTATACAGAACAGAACAGATCTGCTCAAACGGGTGCTTCTTCTATGAAACTCCATCTGTAATATTGTCATATGAATGAATGTACTTTTGATCTGTATTGATTCTGCTTATAACCAGTTCATAAAACAGGAACTGAGTCAGACAGGAAGATGACTTGACTGTTTATGGTTTGCTGGAATCAACAGATAGTTAGCTGAGCAGTGAGGCTCCACCTATAGACACTTTATCACATGAGCCAAAGTGAAAGATTTGACGGTAGTTACTGAATACATAATGCAACTGAATTAACTCAGAAATCTTTCTGAAGTACTGAAAACTACTGCTTTCCTTTCTGTGTTGGGATTCACATCAGACCTCTCCAGGTTTCACAAACACGATTTGAAACTTTGAACTTAAACACAAATCTGAAAATGATGGAACTGTGCCAAACACATGCTTCACGTTTTACTAAGATTTTAAAGTAAAATGATGATGTGATAGGATAATAAATAATGTGAGACAATATACAGTAATATATGTCAGCGATTTAGCCGTATTGCTAATACCATAGATTGCTTTCTCGCAGACTGGATGTTTTGGGGATTTTGGGATGTTTGTATCATTGTAAGTGGTTTGATCTGTACTCAAAAACAGAAATTCATGTTTGGTTCTTATATCTTTTAATTCTCATTCATTCTCAATGGATTTCCCAGAAAATTTAACATATTCTAGTATCTATTGTATCTAGTATCTATCTATCTATCTATCCATCTATCTATCTATCTCACTTCCTCACTTGGAAGTCGCTTTGGATAAAAGCGTCTGCTAAATGTAATGTAATGTACTCATTGATTCATTGGACAATAAGCCATATTAAGCTGACTTTGTAAAAAAGATTGCACTGAGAACTGGCTCACATGGATATATGAACTATGATATATGAGGATCAGTTATGTTGCCTGATAAATTTGACTGGTAAAAACTCATGTCTTCTTCCTGTCCTTAAAGAAAGTGTCAAAATCACAGAATGTTTGCTTTTACAGGTTTCACAGTGTTGTCATGCTCTAATGGCAAAGGGGTAATGAGGTAGATGTGAACTGAAACTGATTGTTAACAGAAATATTCCTTTAGGGCGTGTTAGCTCTGTTCCAGTGTGAGAGCAGACTGTCATGTGGAACATATATTCATCATGGACACAGCAATATTCTATCAAACATTCACATTCTTCATTTTATATGAGGATAATTCATTTGTGTATAGTTCACTGTACTTGTAAACTGCTAACTGAATCGGGTTACATGGTATACTGAATGTGCGCTGCTTTGTTCACCAGACCAGTAGATAAAGTCTATTGCTTACACAGTATTTGTGGACTGGTTCTTACAGCAAGCAGAAACAGTGTGGTAACAGTTTAACTGCAGCACATTTGCTCTGAGTGTGTGTGTGTGTGTTACCTTAAAGCAGCTATTTAGCAGATCAAGAGTCAGACATTTCCCTCAGGAGTTGGTAGAGACCAAAAACAGAGCTAACAGAGATACATACTGGACTTCATCAGGCGACACAAACACCACTCCACATGGATGATCATGTTGCTTGTAACTGCTGGATGTGGAAATAAACAACAGTTTGCTACACATTCACCACATTTCAACAAAAGAATGATGGAAGATGTTTGACTTCATGCAGTTATATCTGAAACCATTCAACCAGCAGGGCTAACCAAGAGTCATACACAGGCAGAGCTTAGACCATGCAGTCATCAGAGGCAACCAAAACTGAGGCCAAGGTGGTAGAGCAGTTATAGGACTACAATTGGCATGAAGCCCATTTCTATGTGTGCTCCCTCCCTGATGTCTTTGGTTTGATGAGGGTAAACATAATGGGAGTGATGTTCTCACTGTCCCACCAGGCCTTCCTTTGGGTACCTGCCTGTAAGAAACTCTGAAAGCTTTCGGTCCATTTCGGCTGGACGAACTGCGCCCTCTTTTTTTCCTTGTCCTTTTTTTGCTTCTGTGAAACAATCACACACCGCTGATTCTAGCTGTGTCCCAATTCCATACTCCATACTAACTCAAAGCAGGTTTACAGCGTGTAGCATGATCACACATGAAAATGCTCAAAGGTGTCAGTATGCTTACTAAATCATTCTTTTTGAGCGTGCTACCGATGTAAACTATTGTCCCACAGTGCAGTGCACAAAATAACTGAATGAGCTGCTCACAACAAAATAAAGAAATTGTTGACAGCAGTGAAACAGCTGCAAAACATCGGAAAACCAAAGGTAAAAGTATGACCTCTGTTTCTTTGTTGGGGAAGGTTCACTGGCAGTGGCATTCCAAAAAGTCTCATATGATGGCTGAGAGAGAAATTTATTTACTGAGTTCCAACTGCTAAAACAGTAAACTATGACAGTAGCCCAATTAATACTGGATATTTACAGCTGATTTATTGACATTTTGAAGTTTAAAAGGTTATAACATCATTTAAACAAACCTATGTGAAAGGGATAACTTAAATGTGGTTCTTAAAGATATGTAGGGAGTGGGACATTTTACAGTGTAAAAATAAACTTGTCAGTTCTCTCAGGTGGACAAACTTTGTAACAGTGACACGTTTTACTATTTAAAACATATCTATGGTATTTCTGTGTTTAAATGTTTTGATACTCATTAGTCACCAAATATGTCGATACCAATATATGGATAATAAGCTAAACGGGCTGATATATTAGCTCAAGATATTTGTAGTGTGGCCACACTGAACAAAAACAAGTCTCCGTTTTTATCTTTTAAATTTCACGCCGCAGCAGCTGTAAATCAGTGAAGGAAAAAGCAGACAATGGCGTGAAGACTGCAGTGGCAGCTAAGAAGACAGATTAACTAAAAAATCATTGGAAACAGTTTTTGTTTTCTTATTTAAAATTGGCAGTAGTCTTTCAAAGTCGCAGTTATTCAATGCTGTGTGCGTGTTCTTTCACACCTATCTTTCTGTTAGTACCAAACACTTTAGAAAACCAATGTATTGTATACTAACTACTAAGCTAGATCACAATCAACATTCAGTGCATAGTTTTTATTTAATATTATTAGTATATCGTGTGGAACTGGGACACTGATGTGGTGAAATGCAGTGCAGACACCATTAAACGCTGACAGTTTTCAGCAGTGATGTCCAAGTGATTTGTTTACTGCTACTAATTATAATGTTCAGTGGCTAAAATGCTTTAAAGAGTAATGTAACAGCCCCTGAAAATCTTGTTCTCTCCAGTGGTTTGACTTCTCACCTTGCGGCAGTGATATGCAGGTGTACTCCAGGATGCTGTGACATCACTGTTGGGTGTGGTTACAGGGTTAACAGAGCGCCTTTCTGACCACACCCATCAGTGATGCTGTGGTCAGAGGAGAACCAGGCTTGTAACGTTCAGATGGCAGTGAAACACTGCTTTTAAACTTGCTGTTAAAGTACTCTTTAAGGAGTACCTTAAAGTAACTGAAAACACTGGGCATGTAATCATGGTGACGGAACAGATATGCACTCACTGTACAACGCCACCAAACTCTCTCTACAGCTCTCATCCAATTTAGACCTAAAACTACGAATTGACTAGATAATCAGAAAACCACAATAGCAGAGTATATCATTTATATGCATGTTATCTATGTGACAGTCCACTTACACATGCTCCATCGCTAAGATCAAATCAAAATAGGGGAGTTTATTTTCACACTGGACCAATTAGTTCTGTCAAAACTTGTCGGAAAGGATGGAAAGCTTAATTGAGAGACTCAGAGGGCAGAGGAGTGTGTTGGTAGCTGATATTCTGAATACACAATCAATAACCTCAACCTTATGGTTGATTGACAAGCATCACTTGGGGTAAAATCACTAGGGAATCATTTATCTTACATAAGAAAGAAAGGAATGCTGTTCATTTTCATATAGTGGTATCCAACCCTGACTTCTAAATAAATAACTCTAAATAGACTGAAGCCATGAACCAATCAAGTTCCCTTAACAGTAATTATTCAATTATGTGGAGTCAGTTGGTTCCATGGTAGTTTTTACATCTTCTCATCTTTCCATTCTGACTTTAACTTTTCCCTTTGAAACCTGCAAACATAAAAACGTCTGAAACTAGAATTATTGCCATAAATAACAGCAGAATCATATCTCGATCTATTTGATCATCCCTCCTTCATTTCCTCCCTCTTTGTCTCCATTCCATCGCCTGTCCTCTTACTTCTCTCCTCATCCTCTTCATCTCTTGTGTTGCCATTGTTGTTATGGGAACTCTGCTGACACGGTAACCCCCACATGAGTGTTGGTTGGTAAGAGATCACTTCAGGTCGATGCCCTGAGTCTGGGAGTGAGTTTTCTCCTTGGCCTAAAACACACATGAAAGACAACGCATGATGTGGTTAAAAGCTATTAGAAATGAGTGACTGCATGTCATGGTATTTGACATAGAAAGTTCACATATAAAATGTCAGTAAAAATGGGTCTCTGTTTCACAGTTTCAAAGAGCTCTTTCAAAAAAATACTCTTTTATGCACAATGAGGGCATATCCAAGTAAAACTTTACATTAAATGAAATGATTTGTATTTAGCTTAAACACGTGTCTGAAGCCACTTCCAGTAAGTATGCTATTTGCAAAATGGATGTTTGGTAAAGTAGAATATAGATGATTTAAAGGGTTTGCTGACTATAAATCGTCATTTTAACTGGTCGTATTACTAATTTCATAACGTTTCAACAGCTGAGCCAATCACAGTGATGTATGACAACTTTGGCATCTTCTATTTTAGATGTGGATTTAAACTTCAGTCTAAAGCCATCCTGCTCTGTGAGACCGTAAATAACATGCTCACTTTGACAATGCTAACATTCTGATGTTTACCTTATGTAACCATCTTTATTTAGCTTAATAGATGGCTAACATTTGCAAATGATAATGTCTGCGTTGCTGTATTATTGCAGATCACAAAGTGTGAAAAAAGTCACCAGGAGGAACCAAATTCTATAAAATAATGAAATCATGCTGACCAGTGATTTTTATGTCATTCTAATAGTTACATGAAAAGGAAATTAAATCTGCATGATGAATTAATTCACTATAGTTCATCTGTACTAGTTGTTTTTCACTTTGGAGAGGTTAACTCAGAAGTAAAGATCTGCAGTGGTAATCTGATCAGTTGGATCTGATCCAAATTCATGGAGGATCTAGATGTGGACACGTCTTGTTTCTTTAGGCTAAAACTCTAAAGAACCCAAGAACCCAACATGCAAAAAGTTATTAGAAAAAAAATTGAAATAAAAGAGGATCAGTATCTGATCTAAAAGGTACCCAAGCACAGTCAGACCAAATCCAAATAGACTAAAGCATCCAAAATGAGGTTGACTTGAACCGACGTGGACTGGTCTTGGATACTAAGAACCTGAGTGAACTCATAGAGACCTGTTCTCAGAAAATTACCATATGTGAGTTGCATGTGTGTGGTTTCCAACTTACCCTGAGTGAGGGCCGAGGTGGCCTAATTGGTCTGACTGGTCGTACTGGCTCTGCTACTGGGTTGGCCTGCCTTCTGTCCAGTGGCTCTAGGTCATCAGCTACATCAGGACAACCGATGTATCCTCCAGCCCCAAACACTGAACCCAGATCACCTTCTAATAAATTGTGACTGGTGGGATTGAATGTAGCAAAGTCCTGGTTATCAGACATGTTGCTGACCGACATGTTGAGGGTGTCAGCAGTACTGGTGTTTGTTTTGTTGGTAGCACAGACACTGGTGTTACTTAGTTCAAGTCCCAGCAGGTCTTCTGATGCCACATCACTGTCTGAGCTGTTATTGGTGGGAATGACATTGGGCTCTGGTTCCACAACGGATTGGTTATTGTTAGCTTCGGGGAAAACGTCCTTACTCAACAAGTCCAGCACCTCCTGGTTGTCATGGCTACGTAAGTCTAGCAATTCCTGATTTTCATTGCTACCTAGATCCAGGAGTTCCTGGTTGCCATGGCTACCTGAAACCAGCACTTCCTGATTTTCTTTGCTACCAAAATCCAGTAGTTCTTGGTTGCCATGGCTATCTAAATCCAGCACTTCCTGATTTTCAGGACGGGAGAAATCCAGCAGTTCCCGATTGCCATGGCTACAAGGTTCCAGCACTTCTTGGTTACCATAGTTACAAGGTTCAAGTAGTTCCTCAGTGGTAATATTGTGATAGGGATCCACCACCTCCTGATTGTCAGCACTAGATAAATCCAGGTGTTCCTGGTTTTCTTTGCCAACTAACTCCTTGTTGTCAAGGCCAGAAGATTCCAGCACTTCTTGGTTTCCATTGTTACACAAATACAGATGTTCCTGGTTTTTGTGGCTACAATGTTCAAGCACTTCTTGGTTGTCAAAGTTATGAGGTTCCAGTACTTCCTGGTTGCTATAGTTAGGGGCTTCAGCTTGCTCATTGTTATCATAGATGCAAAGGTCCATTGCCTCCTGGTTTTGATGGCCACAGAGGTCCAGTACCTCCTGGTTCTCTTCCTCAGGGCTAAGCTTAAAACCATAAGGGTCAGAGTCCATCTGGGAGGAAGTGATGTCAAACCCATAGGGATCAAAGTTCAGTTGGTCTGGTTGAGAAGAGGAGGGCTCAGGGTCAAAGGTCAGATCGTTTTCAGCAGGCTCTGGGCTCAGTTCAGCTTCATCAGGGTCTAAGAGGGTGTGACTAGAATGTTCTGGACTGAGTTTAAACCCATATGGGTCAAAGGAAGACTGACTGGCTGGTTCATAGCTTAACTCAAAGCTCAGTTCTCTGTTCTGATCTGTGTCAGGCTGCATGAAGAGGCTCTGGGAGTCTAGTGAGTTTTGGGGAGTTGCAGGATTTTGGTGTTCGTCTTTGATGTTGCTAACCCACTCTTCCACCTGACTAGAGGTAACATCACGTGACAGAGTTTGCTCTATTTCCCCTGTCCAATCTGGTTCCAACACGTCTTGTTTGCTGAGTTCAGGGACAGCCTGAGCATAACCAGAACTTGGACCTGGGAGAAGAAAACAAAGAAGGCCATCAGGGGCTAGACAGTCCCACAGGGCCCCCACATAATAATAGAAGTAACATTACAAAATGCATATTGCTTTAAATATTAGCTGATATTGTTCTATAGTTCTTCAGTTTTGCTTTATGCTCGCCGCTCTCTTTCTTTTGCTCTCTCTCTTCCCTCTCTGAGGGTTATATGAGTTACAGCCTCAGTCCACTTGCATCAAAGAACTGTAAAAAGTACAAATATTGAGTGTTAAATCTGAATGGTGGGAATGAATGAATTACCTTGTTCCAGTCCTTCTGTTGCCGCAGTGCTAGCCACTCCAGCTAGAGATCCCAGGCTTTGTTCTTCTATGTCTGAGGGAGGGGAGACAGTGCCAAGGTCCAGCTCATACCCATTAGGGTCTGATTCTACAGAATACTGACCCTGGGACCTCCAGCCCTGAATGGGCTCCGGCCCGAGCTCCTCTGATGAGCTCTGAATGGGTTTAAATCCACGAGAATCATCGACCACAGCGATGGCATCCAGGTCCTCTCGGCTGTAGCTGATCTCTATGTCACTGTCTTCATCAGGGAATTCAGACTCAAAGCACTGAGTTCCAGTTGAGGCTTTGTTTTCAGCACAGGACAGACTGGTGTCTGCTTCATCAACATTTCCTGCTCCCTCATCTGTGGCAACATTCACCTCTGGGAACAAAATATCTGCTGCAAAGGGGTCACTGCCTTTGAAAGGGTCTGAAGCAAATCCATCTGGCAAACAGGTTAAAAAAGATGTTACATGTTACATCAATCCCAATTCCAATTAGTCATTCTGATTATATTGAAAACAGAGACAAAAAGCAGCCAGCATGACAAAAGCAGTTTCTAACAACAGATCTAATAAGAGTTGTCAGCAGCAGATACAAACCCTGTATCTACAAGCTGTGGTGAAAGATGTATTTGAATTATTTATTTATTTTTAAGTATAAAACACACGTCAATGCAGAAATATGTACATCACAATTGTACTGAAGTACAGTGGCTGAGTAAACTTACACTCCACTGCTGTCTAAAAGCATTTTGGATCTTTACAGTTAATTTACACTAGGTTTGTGGTGATATATAAAACACCATTGAAACCTTAAATCCAACAAAATATAATAACACTTGCGCTCAGAGAGTTTCAAGCAACAACAACAACATGTCCAGGACAAACAAGTGTAGTAAACTCACCAGATGAGTCCGTTTTAGGGAACAGGTCTTCATTGAAAAGGTCATCTACAAATCAAGTGAGAAAGAAATTGGAAAATCACTTACAGCATAATTCTGGTAGAGGGTGCACGTGGTTGGCTGGCTATAAAGTCCCATTATACAGGTCAGGTGTATACATCATTCAGCACTCATTTGAACATCTTTGTGTTCAAGAAATTGAAAATGGAGAAATGTAATCCACACACAATCAGGTTGCAGAGGCACATGTACAACTGACTGTAGAGAAAAGACATGCCAAATGTGATGTCATTCAATTTTTAAGCAGAAGTACTATAGAGCAGCAACAAGGTATTTTGGGTGTCCAAGGTTCCAGAATTCAAACTTGAGTTTGTTTAGTCATTGACAGTGTTCAGTAAAGCTCGGAACACTGTCCTGGCTGTATCATCAATAGCAAAGATGAACAACTAAAATAGACCTTTATTGCAACTAATCATTATTTTCATTATTAATTAACCGGCTGATATTCTTGTTTAATTAACTAATTGCTTGGTCTGTAAAATACACACGTAAAATTGTGATTTCTTTTCAATCATAAACCCAATGAGTGATACACAGCAGTAGATCTCCCTCGGACGACACACAAGTGATGTCATCATTCACTCACAAATATCAAACATGTTCAAAAAAGAGATTAGAACCTTTTCATTTCACACACATATGATGTTATGTTCCTCGACCAACGCAGACTGGAACTGACATCACATCCAAATGATATTCCTTGAGGCCCGCAGCCTTTTCATGTTGATTTCATTAAATCCTCTAAACATTTCAGCAGTACCACCTTCTCTGTGACAGATGGAAATGAAGTGAAAGGCAATATCAGCCTTACAGTGTCTGATACATACGGTCACTCTGACAGTGAGCGAAGGGGTTGGCTTGGTAGAAGTCCAGTTGGTTGAGAGGGTTTGTCTCAAAAGTGGATTCTTCCTTTTCTCCCTCTTTTCCCCTTTCATTGTTAATGTCCACTTCCTCTGGTGAGCTGGCCTCGCTGTCGTCTGCTTCTTCTCTGGTATCTGCTAGATTATTGCAGAAAGACGAGCCACTGGCCCTCTGGCAGTCACCCACAGGGACAGAGAGACACAGACAGTGAGAGTGTAGTAACATTAAAGGGTAATACCAGTATATTTTAAACCCTGGGCCCTATTTTTTTCTTTTTTACAAATTTTGGAATTGGTCCAGTAGACTGACTCAGCTGAAATGGGCAGCAATGGCTGCAATGCAATGTTTGTGCTTGTTTTTGCCTCAGACTTTTATTCTAAGTGTCTGACAACATTATGGAAAGGATCCCTACAGATACAGACCTTTTCGTTAAAGACTAAGATCCTTTTTGTTTAACCAGAAATAAAAAGTCTCGCTCTGAAATCTCTCGAGAGGTGATTTGTTGAAGAAAGACGACGGTGTTTCTGGTTAAAAGTACTTTAATAGTACTCAACGTGATTACTGTGATTTACCATTATCAGGTCAGCATAGGCGGGCAGTGATTGGCTCCTTCCCCATGGCCTCATTGGCAGTGGATCATCTTCAGTGGTGTCTGCAGGGGATGTGGACTCCTCCAGCTGACTTTCTGGAGTGATTGCCCCTCCTGACAGAGAACACAGGGTGTGCTCCTCCTACAGGGAGTCACAGGGACGCAGTGACAGATTTAGATTTTACATTTCTTTAAAGACCACGGTTTCACCAAGAAAACCCTTTTTGAGACCCTAACCATAAATATGAGAATGAAATGCAAAAATGACTATATAATAATTTTCCCATTCCTCAGTTTTGATAAATAATTGTCTTTGTCCCACACTGAGCAAGATTATAAGCAGAAAGATCAAGACTTTCTCTGGTGTTAAGTATTGGTCCTGCGGTCACATACAGCAGTTTCCTCTTCTCTCAACATGTAATTTGATTGACAATACCAGCTAAGTGTAATACAGTGCCATGTTGACATGACAACAGTTGGGTAGTATAGAAAACATACTATTGCTGGAGCTATTGGGCAGAAGACATGTCCTCAGGTTATCTCCCTAAACCTCAACTGTGCCCTGGAGGAAGGTGAACCTCTCAGATGAGGAGAAAACAGAATAGAGTGGTAGGTCTTCAAGGGGAGCATCTGTGAGTTGTCTTAAGCGGGCAAACTTACTCAATATTAAGCATGGTTTTATTCGGGTCTTCTGTTGCTATCACAGATATACACACACGCACACACGCAATACACACAAACACATGTAAACATGCATATCCTCTTGTACCTGCAGGATCTCTTCATAGGACTGCCTAATGGAGTCCTGCAGTGGAGTGTTCCTCTCTCCAGCCTCCTCCACCTTCCTCTTGGCCTGCTTCACCTCCTCTTTGAGCTTCCTCAGCCTCCACCTGGCTCTGGCAAGTTCCCTCTCATACTCCTCCACCTGGCTCTCCTTCTGCACCTCCTCCGCCTGTAGAGACAGGATCTGGCAAAAAGCACAAAGAGACAGTCCAGTTTTCTTTCATTTACTACACTGTTCAGTTTTGGAAACAGAACCCCACCACGACCTATTAGCTCCAGATGTACTAAATACATGAGCACTTTGTCAGTAGAGGAGACTCACCTGTGGGTAAAAAAGATGGTAAACCCCACTGTGCTAAAACTAATCAAGTTTTACACTTATGAGGATTTTTGGAATTTATGGAATTCTAACCATGTTTCTCCGTGTCATATAATGAAGTATATCTGCTGCAGCCATTTACACTCTACAACCAACAAGCTGGAGGATAATGTTAAACCACCAGCTAGACTGTTTCTGTAGAAGAAGATTGCTGCTTTATTTGAAAAGAACCCCTTTTGAATGGTTTGTCAGTGACTTGGCTTGCTGGCTGGTGTTCATGATGCATTAGCAAATATAGAATAACGGTTAATATAGGTTTCCTAATGTGGAGTGGGAGAATGAGCAAGGGAGACGACAGCAGGATAGTGCACCGCAGTAGTGTGGTGTGGTGGTTTTTGTAAAGCTGGAAGGAGACTAGATTAGGTGGGGCTAATTTAAAGTAATGAGCAGTATATTTATGTCTTTATTTTATCATTGGACCATAACTTTTTTTATTGTCAGTCAGTTACTGCACAAAGCCTATTTGAGCTAGAACACAGCTTCATGACTGATCTCCAGGACTGGCTTGCAGTTCATAAACTCGCAATCTTCTGGTGGCACCACGGAAATGTGATAGTCTTGGAAGTAGAGCCTTAAAAATCATATACAAGCTCTTAGTAAAGGGTGAATTGGTT
>JAVQJD010007534.1:0-16973 GCA_036023655.1 Nannoperca australis
GCTATAGTGTGCTAGAGAGAGAGAGAGAGAGAGAGAGAGAGAGAGAGAGAGAGAGAGAGAGAGAGAGAGAGAGAGAGAGAGAGAGAGAGAGAGTTGTGTTGTTGCCTGTTTCTTCATCCTAATCCTTGATGCATGGCCTACTACTTGAGTCTATAGTAATGAATAAAAGAATAAAAAATGAATCGATGTAAGTATGTAAACCATAGCAGGAGTGAAAAGGTAAAAGGGGTTTTGCCTGGTGCTTCATTCCCGCTGTGCACAGACATTCACACACACACACACACACACACACACACACAAACTTAAGGATCCAAACACAGCCACACGCACACACTGACACACAACACCTCCACACACAGAGTCAGGCAGGCAGGCTCCTCCTGACTTTAATGCTGCACATTCATTTGCATGCGCCATAATTAGCGTCAGGCACACAGAGGCTGGTCCTGGGGGAGCTCTGTGATAACCGCTTCCCCTTCTATTAGGGCTCTCATTCCAAGAGTGTCAGACATTGCACATCTTCATTGTGGGGCCTGCAGCACATCGGCTCAGTGGAGCCTCTGCTGCTGGAGCATGCTGGAGCAGAGGCAAGACGGCGGGGACAACGGGCTGGAGAAAAGGTGGAGGATGCTAGACTCGGTAGAGAGTGAGTAGAGGGAGGGAAAGACAAAATGAGGACTCAGAGATGTAAAGAAAGAAAAGGAATGAGGTGATAAGTTTGGAAGACAAAGAGAAAGAGGGAAAGAGAGACAAAGAGAGGTAGCGCATGGCAAAGGCGGTTGCACATTGTGCAGCAGACAGACAGAGAGACAGGCTGGACAGAGGTAATGAATGCAGTTATTAAATTGTTTCAGCTGCAAAGAGGTCTATTCTTATGCCATTATAAAGGGAACAATTTATCCCCACTGATCGGCCCTGTCTCCTTTCTCCTCGCTCACTTTGATCTGCCAGCATATTGCCTTGATGTGTCCTATTCAATAGCGAATCTGGGGCAATTTTAATGCTTTTGTACCTCGCCACCGCTCCACTTCTCCCTCCCTGTTTAAAAATAGCTGTTAATTATAAGTGCAGTTTAAATGTCTCTAGTGACCCAGAAATGCAGGTTGGAGTGAGAAGAAGGGATTGAACATCTCCAAGTTTAAAAAGAGCGAGACACTATTTCTTTCCCTCTTTATCATGCTTTCTTCAATCTCTCCTTTCTCCTCTCACCCCCCTCCCACTTCTTTGTCTTCTCCATTCACCTCCCCTCCAATTCTGCTTCTCCATTCTTTTAGTGTTCCTCCACATTTCTTTTTCTCCATCTCTCGCTCGCTCTCCCTCCTCTGTGGCGTTTCTTTGGCCCGGTGGGAGTGAGCAGGGCTGGAGGATAGGGGATTCAGTTCTTTTTCTTCAACACACGAGAGAACTGCAGCGAGACATTGGAGACCATGGCTGTGAAACCGCTTCAGTCTGCAGATTGTATGTGCGTCACGCCGAGTCTTTGTATCTCTCTCGTCAACTTCCTCCTCTTATGCAGCCGCAGGAGTGGGATGTTGAAAGGAAAGGCATGTGAAGGTGCGCTAGGTAGCGCAGTACGAGGCAGAGGCGCAGAGTATACCTGTGGGGAAGAGAAGGGGCTGTGCAGGGACCTGAGGTGTGCACCTGGGGGGTGCACTGTTATAAATAAAGCATTAGCCTCTTGAAGGGAACAGAGATGTGAGGGCCTGTCTCTGCAGCTCTCTTTTCCCCACTAACTCTTACTAACAGTTAACCCGCAGGCATGTACATGTACTCTTTTCATCGCCGAGGAGGTACATGTAACAGTACAAAAAACCCACTAAGAGGTAAACTCGGGCACCACTTTTTGTTTTAGGAGAGGTCAGACATAAACTTCCATCACATCAGAAGTGGCTGACATGACTTTTTATTTTGTATAACTGTGTAAAATAAAATTAATAAAGTTGAAAAAGTGGCCAACATAGCGTGAAGTAACAGAAACAACTTAACAAAATAGGGTGGCTGTTTATTATTTGGTGGTAAATGACTACATAAACCATAATGTCATAATCTTAATGTGGGCAACTCAAAGTATCTTATAATACTGTACATGTTACTCCTACACTGAGGCCAAATCTCATCTCCATTGCACAGTGGACTCTAAGAATAGAAAAGTTGTGGTATAATCCATAATAAACAATATAGTGACCACAAAATGTCCTCACTTTGTCCCACAGTTTCCTATACACCCACCTTTCTACCATTGCTGTAAAACAATATTAATATATCAACGGAAATATGACACCTCACAGTGTAAAAGTCTCAAAGCCATACATGTGCTTTCTGTTTTGTCACGTAGTGTGCAGTGCAAAGAAGATGACACTTCACATGCACCAGATTCAAATCCATGATGTTGAAAGAACATGGGTTACGTGTAGAACCGCTGAACCACTTTGACACCAGCTGTGTGACACCGTTTAAAGTTTCGTGGTGTAGCACTGTGTTCATTTCAGTAACGTCCCACACTTTACTGACCTTACACAGTGTTCTGTTCACTGGTCTGTTTGGCTCCAGTTCAATAAAGGACAGGAGCACTTCAACCATTACTGGGTCATGTGTTCAGAGGTTTGATTGTAAAATGACTTGCAAAATAAATTTCCTTAACAACATATTGTCTGTTAGCAGACGTGCTAGCTATAAATAAAGGGTAACACGGTTCGAATATGGTATTCAGATCCTATTTGATCTTATTTTTAAGAGTTTTTTTCTCTTAATTTTTTTCTCACTTTATTGTTCACACAAATCCCGAAGCAAACAATGGCATGAAACTGATTAGCAACACTTGGGGAAAGAATATGAAAATACTGCAGATATTGTGAAAATTGCTCTAAGCCAATTAACCATTCTGCTCCCCACTAATACTCTTATCTTACGTTCTTTTATTCCCATTCTCAAGGTGTACGTGCCTAAACCTGTCACTTACGTTTTAAATGCTACACAGCTGTGTATGAAGGCAATTTTCTCACTCTTTTGTATCAGTTCCTAATACTAAGACCACTAGAATGCCTAACATCTTCTTCCACTCATGACAGTTTTATTGTACTTTCAGACTGCTTCAGTCTTGCCTTGTTTATGAATGCAACTACACCAAAAAAAGAACATATACTAACCTCAGCACTATTGGCTCTAACTAAAAATGTACGTGACCTCTTTGTGTCTCCACTGGTCACCCAGACATTGGTATAAAGTATGTCTCCATCAGCATCCATGGTCTGCCCTGAAATTGGAAATATGTACAGGAGATGACTAGGCAGTGCTGAAACAAGCACTCGGTACGAGTCCACTCACTCAAATGTATGGGTTGGCAGCATTGACAGAATTCATAAAACAAAGTGTTAATGCTGTCCTTGGTATGGAAGGCATGATAGTAAATATAATGTTATCTAGTAGCAGTATGAGATGCATCTTTAAACATCAGCACTGCCTGATGAAACACACAAGTGGTAGCTAGTGAAAGCTGCTCTTAAACTCTCTTTATGTTTCAAAGTAACAAGGCTGCCACTGTAACACCAGCTAAAGGATTCTTTTATGTTGAAATGCAAAACTATTAATCTCACAAAAGTAGTTGCTGTGTTATTCTTGTTCACATTACAGTTTAGGTCCATGTCAAACCAAGAGAGGTGCTGTTTTATTTGTCAATAAACATGTCAAGAGTACAGCAGTCATAAATCAAGGGTCATCCTGATGCATGAGTTTTTGATAGTCTAATAGTCTCTGTGTTAATTGTTCTATAAATGTCCAAGTGGGTTGAATTGACACAATTAACTGTCTGTTTTCCAAAACACAAGGGCAAGGTTGGAAGTTGAGTTATGCTGGGAAAGAATGATAGTCAGTATTTGTTCCTAAAGTTTAGCTGCTGCATGGGAAGCTAATGGGTTTGATGTCTAACATTAGCTCTAACTAATCTAGGTCGGAAATTATTGTATGTCCATCATGAAAACAATAATTATTTGAAATTAATTTGACTGGATTTATTTGGCAATTCGATAATCCAGTCTTGATAAATATGTGAAGCACGCTTTTCTATACATATTTTGTCTGTTTACTGCGCAAACTTCCTTTGTATTGAGCCCCCCATCCTTAAAATATTGATGCCAATATAGTGGAACTACACAACATCTCCAAAGCACACAACTTAAGGAAAAGTCTCTACGATCACAGAGAAACAGTATTCTACCTCAGAAATGAAAAATAATTAAAGATAAACAAGGGAAAAGAGAAAATATTTAGATGAGCAAGGATGACAGTGTAGAGATGGGAGTAAGAGATGCAAGTTAATAACCTTGATAAGACCAGGGACACGGAGAGCCCGAGGAGAAGACGTGATGTGTTGCCGTGACAGCAGTGTAGTAGTGCTGGTGACAAGAGGAGATGAGGAGCCTGCACTTCTTGGCTGGTGTTACACATTAGTGTTGTTGTTAGCCAGGGGCATCAAGGGTGATTGTGTGTGTGTGTTTGGGTGTGTGTGAGTGCGTGCTCACAGAGCGAGGTACGAAGACATCCCGGTCGAGGCCTTGCATGGTGACAGAGCCTGATACCAATCTAATGAGATAAGAAACGTATGCAAATGAACCTGGCCACAGTTCACACTAATCAGCTTAACGGCCCGATAGATATCAGCTATCTGTCGCATCGCGTGCGCACACACACAGACACGCACACACACACACACAAGCTCTCAGAAGTTAAAACAATCAGTGAGAGGATTTGCCTTGCCATGTATAAATACACACATACAAATAGGCCCACTCAAAATATAGTACAATAAAGATCACAAGTCAAACTGTTCACACCTGTAAACTTCAAAGGTACACATGTAAATGTTTGTGCAACCAACAGCTTGCACACGCATATTGTAAGTGTGAGCATTTACAAAGGTATGAACACACTAACACACACACGGCATAGATATAAACCTGTGTATGGGTCATTCAGTTTTTGGAGTCATGTCTTTGACAAGGACAAGAATGCAAGAACCAAAATACCTTAACATAACAGGGAACTGTTTGACTAAAGCCTAATAGGCACCCAGGAGTGACCTATAAATGACATCTTTTTTAATTTCATGTCCTTGCAGAATTATCTCAGTGCTGTCAATCAATATGTCATTAACTAACATTGTGGATTTTGTGGATTTTTCATCACAGTATTTCTGGTAAAAAAACAAAAAACAACAGGAATTCATTTACTTCTGCCCTGTAATGGCAAATTACATTACTACTTATTGCCACATGTGAATTCATTGCAAATAACGTGTTACAGTGTTTCCAATATACTCAAAATGATGTCTCAGCCAGGATGCCATTTTAAATGGCATATGGTCACTAGACAGAGGGGGAAAGTTGTGCCCCAGCTGTGCTCTTCAATACATCCCACTGCAGCTATTATTATATGTGGAAATCCAGGGCATCCTACATGGTCTGGGGACAAAATGGTGACTACCAGAAAAAGCCTGGCCCTGGAATAACAGTGCAGCCTTTTATACATGTTCACTGACATTCGCTGATGTACGAGCATGCATGTCAGAAATTCTGACTGTGTTAACATTGGGAGTTAAATGTTTTTAATTTGTCATTGAGGATTCTAGACATGTACTTATTAGTATGGTATTCCCTGTGACAAGTACAGAAATCTATAATTTTGGTACAATGCAACTTGCTGTCATTCTCAATGACACGTGATGAGGAAAGGACATAAATTGAACCTGTGACTGTCCAGCTAATTATGTAATGTGGACAGAAGGAAGTATTATGTGTTGCAAATACACACAAAAAACTCTGTTCAATAGCTCAACAGTTGTTGCAAGTGTGTATTAGAAATCATTGGGTTATGTCAACAGCTGCAATTTACTTATGGACCTTTGCATTTGTTATATTGCTGCATGCCATGTCTGCACCTTTTCTCTCTTTTACTCTCCTCTCTCATCCTGTATCTCTTCATGTCTCTCTGCCTTTTGGATCTCTCTCTGACATTTACCACTAAGCTACCTATTTCAGTCGACCTATTCATAAGCAAAGCTGGGCCAAGACATCTTTATGGAAATCACCGCTCTGGGTGTGTTGATTTGCAAAGGGCATGGAAGCTGTTGAGGCTAGCCGTACCATCTCTCAGGTTATACAGCGAGAGACGGAGATAGAGAGACAGACACTGACTTCTATAAAGACAGACAGTGACGTAGAGGAAGTGAAATAGAGAGCACCTTGCTATAACTATATTGGTTGGCTCCATTATGTTGGCGCCCATCTTATCTGGCTGGAGTCCCACACTGCATTCATCTAATGAAAACCTGGCTGGTTGGCTGGCTGACTGTCCGGCTGGCTGTCTCATCAAGGCCCATTGCCAAAGGTTTCTCTCCCCTGCATCAAAGTCACTCTGCTTTAATGTAGCTTTTATCAAAAGCCAAGTAAAGGAAATAACTTCACTGAAAATTTTAAAGAAACCATAAAAAGAAATCTAAATCAAAGATGAAGGGAGAGGACTAGTAATTATTTAGGGGCACTCAGGTGGACTTATTGTGGTAACAATAAAATCTGAGAAATTATATTTATTATGCATTCAACACACATACAGACACAAATACAAGTGCTATTTTTCACACACATCCAAGGACACAGAATAATGCACACATAGAAATCTGCACACACTCAGGAATGCAGACATACATATAAAATACATCAAATACTCCATATTGAACACATGGCACAAGTATGCTACATAACCGTCACTCTTTGAAAAATCCCCAAGTGTCGCATTACAGTAGACTGCTGTGTGTTGGCTGGTGATAGCTCAGAGACCACAGCCAGACTACAGTAGCAGCCAGTCCCCCAGTGGATGACTGGGCTCTGAATATGAGCTCAGTCACTGTAACAAGCCCCACTTAGTCACTGGCTCTATCACAGACTCTCTCTCCATAGACCCTCTATGCAAACAGGCCACTTAAAAACACCATTACAGGGAGATTGCTCAAGCCTTAGAAAGCAGTTCTGAAGTGGTGTGTGTGAGAGAGGATGAGAGGACAAACAGAGGTTTGACAAAATGAGAGAGGGATGGAAAAATGGAGTAGGGGGCTACAAAAGGAGAGGTTTGCTGAGTAAGGTATTGATTGCACTATAGAGTTAACTTCTAATTAGAGGGAATGCTAGTTTCTCGTTTGGTAAATGTGTAGCAGTTGACAAATCCAATAACTCAATTATTTTGCAGATGTGCAAAGGGGAAACATACTAACAGTCCCTGTGTTGAGACTCTATGAACTTCTATAAAGTAAACTGCATAGAAATGGCATATTTGAAGGGTATTGGAACACATAAAGCATTTTGTAGCTACTTCATCTGGTACAAATGCTTTGTTTTTAGCTTTTAAAACTCATGTCTTTTGTTAGAGCATGAGGTTCAACATGTTTTAGTTTAAACAAAATGTTCCCCTGACTCCAAACACATTTTCATTTGAGAACATCACTGTTTGTGTGTTCATAAGAGAAAGACTAAAGATGAGTTACATGTTGACCCATAATGTCCTTTCTTACCCCCATTACTGGCTCGGTCCCTGCCTCACCCTTCACTACTACCTCCCCCACCCATCTGTCTCTCATCCCTCCCTCACCCTTTTCCCATTTTTCCCATTCCTCTCTCACCCCTTTCCCATCTTTCTCTCATCTCTCTCTCTTCCAGCCTCTCATCACTTGTTAATAACTTCACAGCCGTCGTTAGGCAGAGTCACAGTTTCCTTCAAAGGTACCAAGAATGGATATTTTTAGGCAGGGGCTCACTTTGAACAGCCTTTCCACAGAGAATAAACCATGTCCAAACAATAATGCCATGTTACACAGAAAAGGGCATGAGGTAAGACACTCTCTTTCTCTTTTGTTGCTCCTTTCTCATCTCTTTGTATTTCTTGAGGGTTAGTTGCAACCTGACTGCCCGGTAACTATACGAGTGTACCCCCTGCCACCTTCACTGCCCACTTGCTGTCCTCTGGATCCGGGTCAAGTGAAGGAGCAGATTGGGAGTGGGCATGGGCGCATGCCAAAGCATTCTGGGAAGAGCTCCAAAGAACATATTTGTTGAGCGGGGAAGAGAACGGAAATGCCCTGTGTTTGAAGGGAGGCACGGTTGAGGAGGTTGGGTGAAGCAAGGGTGAGAGACAGAGTGAAGTGGAGAGTTGAGTCACTGGCTAAAACTATGTTTGGGGAAATAGGAGGGTTGCTCTTGTGTGAAGATTGATTCACCATTTACAAAAGGTGGATTCTGATTGAACGGATCTGTAAAACTTGACACATTGTCCTCTGGGAAAGAAATTGAACCTAAGGGTTAGGACCCCAAATAGGATCCCGTGATGAGAACATCAGGGGTTGAGGACAAATTGATATATTGATACTTGTAACATCTATTTAAAAATAAAATATATTTGATTTGAAATACTTTTGTTCATTATGTCAACAATCTATCAACCCTAATTAATAATGGAAATTAGCTGCAGAAACCATGGCATCATGCGTTGCAAGTAGATGTGCAATGACCACTGGGAAGCAGGAAGAGAGAAAAGTTCAGTCGGGTGGGGTCTGAATGGCGTAGACACAAGCTGGGATCAGGTCTTGGTTATAGGCCTGTGCAAAACTCTATTGTAAATACTCATATGGCTTTGATGTGCTAGGAAATAAATTAATTATTAAGAACAACTTAATGCATTCTACAATTTTGCTATTGATATACCTGTACATAATACAAATATTTTTACAGATTAATTTAAACAATTTGCTGCATATATTTGAGCGAATGTACAATGTTTCAGGGCTTCTGTAATGGAGTGTGTCTGTGAATGTGACTCTCACACAGCATTTGCACCATCCATAGTTGCCACCTGTTGATATGCTATTTGTGTGTGTGTGTGTGTGTGTGTGTTTGTGCGTGCATGTTCCATGTTATAGGGCTGGCCTGTGACATGCCATACTTCAGTGCCAGGGGTTTTGTAGGGCCAGTGCTATTTCACACATCTCCTGGAAAATGAGTGACCCTGGAACAAAACATACCGCCTGTGACAGCGTAGCCATTGGACATATTTTTTGCAACAATGGATTAGGGCTGTTCTTTAAAAACACTCACAAAATATGTTTTTGTTTTCAGCTTTTGTGCTGATACTTAGTTTAATTAACTATAGATGTTTAGGACCAGGGGGACATTTTCATAGTTCTAAGAAGAAGGTGGCAGAAAAACATTTCCATAGCAAACATGTACAGATTCTTTCAAGGTTTTGCTAATATTTTCATTTTAATAGCCACAAGTAACATCTCGGATGTCACTCTGGCCAGAATGTTAGACAGGGTAAGAAAGGCAGAGGTGAATGAGGTGCAGCACAACCCACACAGTGACCTCTAACGATGACAGTGAAATGGTTTACCTAATTGACAAATGCCATCAGGTTAAAAGTATGTTTTGCTTGCATATTTCCTCATGCGGCTGTGGCTAAAATCTGAACAGGATGTGTGTTCACACACCTCCCAAGGTCAGAAAAGCAACATCAAACAGATTATTGAGTCCTTGTGGGATCAGGCTTTCTTTGGCTTTGTCTTTCGTCTTCCTTTTGTCTCACATTCACACACACACACACACACACACACACACACACACACACACACACACACTCTCACTAGAAAAGGCCCTATAAAAAGTGCTCAGATATGCAACAGATGCACAAATATAACAGAGACACATACAGACAAACATAGACAGAGACAGGACTCATAAACACCCTCAGACACAGTTGGATGTGTTAAAAAGTGTCATATGTACACATGCAACCCTTCCAATCACACATACATAACCCCACATCACACACATGCACATACCATGTGCACTAGCTGGCATGTGGGGGTCATGCATAGCACATAAACTGGAAGCGGCACCTTCATGTAAATTCTTCCCTCTTGACAACTGAGCATTCTCATAAGCTCCAGTAGTCAGCTGTCTACTGCATTCTCCAAGGGGCAGGCATGACATTATGTTAATTTAGGGGGCCTCCAAGGTGTGCGAGTGACTTTGTGCAAGTGTGTGCTGGTGCCTAGATGAATGTGTGTTTTAAACATACTGATGTATGCCAATATGTGCTAAAGGAATAGCATGGGGAATGTAAAATAAAAAAAGACTACCTGTATGAATAATGCTGGAAGTCCACTCATAATTTGATATCCACTTACATGTCTATTGTTCTCCATGCATATATGAGGGCATCTTCATCCATCTGTATCAATGTAGTCCCCACTGTGTGGCTCTAAATAGACGTGCAAAGTGGCTCAATCCCTGTTGAATGTTTATCCAGGGAGGTGGATTATAGCAAACGGACATCTCCGTGCCACAGTGCTGGGCCCAGATATCCCCATAAGCCTGGCATTTCCTGCCCTATAAGAGCCATAATTAAGAGGGTGCTGGACGGCATCAGAGCCTGAATCCCCCAGACCTTTATGTGGCTTTTGTTCAGCCAGGAGACAAGAGGCTATAGGAGGAAAAAACAGTAACAAGTGCATGACAAAGGGAAAAGCTAACACAGACATGCACGTAGCTTATAAATGATAGAAATTCTTAAAATAAAAGGGCATTCTAGCACGCAACTAGCTCTGACAATATGCTGATGGACACGGCTTAGAGCACACACCTGCCATTAAAAACCAACACACACACACACACACACACACATGCTCAGAGTCAGCAAGGGGTTCCTGACACGCCTCTGGCCTTCTCACTCCCTCAAACTCCACTTCTTACCCTTTGCTTTGAACACGATTCATACAGAAAGCCATACAGTGCTTTATAAGGAGCAGCACAGGGGAGGGCAACAATTAGTCTGTTAGTAAACAAATCCGTCCGTTACAACCACCCGTCCCCGCCTCTGTGCTTAGATCGTCCCCGCCCAACCCAGGAGGGGGTGCTTTGTAAGAGAAGGTGGAGAGTGTCAGACCACTTGAGCTCCACTTCAGAGTGTAGAGAGAGGGAGAGTAGCAGGACTCCACTCCCTGAGCCTATAAGTTACAAAGAGTACTTCAGATCACATTGCATGATAAAAGACATTTTGAAAATGCACATTCTCAGATGTTACACATGAAAAAAATATTAATGTAAAACATCTATGGCAGTAAAACAACAGGGACTTAATGTGAAATAAAAGAATCAAATGGGAAAATAAAATCAACCTCTTGGTAACTTAATAAGGACCTGAGCAGAGGGACGCGTGATTCCTGACAGCTCTTTATTGCCCTGGTGAAAAGTCAGTGGCAGGTAGAGAGAGAAATAGAGATTAAGGTAGAGCTGAGACAAAGGCCATCTCCATAAGTGGACTATGTTTTTTTCATCCCTGTCTTTGTGTGGCTGTCAACCTGGCATTGGACGTGTGTGCGTGAGTGTGTTCATTCATTTGTCTGTGTGTCTGTGGATGTGCATATACGTGCAGGCCTGTCCGCATCTGCAAATGTGTGTGTGTGTGTGGAAGTGAGAGCATAGGGCAGGGAGGGCAGGGAGTTCAGGGCAGCGTAAGGTAATCCTTTAAGTGGGAGACTTTACCTCTTTCAGAAAGTAAACAGCCAAGCAGTTGAGGGAGTATTGTTGTTGGGTAGTGTTACAGAACTGCAAGAGTGCCTCGGGGCACTGTGTGTGAGTGACTTAGGGAAGCTATGTGTATGTGTGCAGCAGGGAGGGGTGGTGTGTGTATGTGAACCCTCTTAAGCCACGTCTCACGCTGGCTGCAGCCTTAAACAGCACTGTGGCCGGGAAAAAGAGAGCAGATGCCTCTTCACTGGGGTGCATCGGGCCACCAAATCGGAAATATCACTGATCATGTCCCAATTCAATTACAGGCCACCAACTGATGCATAACAGAATCTGTTTGTGTGTGCATGATTGGGTGTGTCCTTGAGACTGTATGTATGTGTCAAAAAATGTGTGTGTTATGTGTGTGCGGGCATGCGTAGCTGGTGTGTTAGTGTTCCGGGGTTAAGGGGGAAAGAGGATGACCTCGCACAGCTGACGGTCAGTCATGCAGGACAGAACAACACAATAACACTCTTGTTAACCAGGACATGGCATACCTCCCACCTGTTACCCCCAGAACCACACACGGGCAGACACATGCTTGCACATGAACAGACATACCTAAAAACACACTCACACATGCACACACACAGTCAACACATACACCTTGGGAAAGTGTTTCAAACCCCACACCGTGTGCTTCCCTGCGATGGCTCATTTGAAGCCTCCTTACTTCATTTAGCAGCGCGTCCATTTATCTCTGGGGCTGTCGGGGAGGTTCTCATCGCTTAGCCCACTTCCTGTCTGTCTGTCTGCCTAAACACTGTAAACAGGCTTCAAAAATGAACATGTTTAGTCTGGACCTGGCCTGGCTGGAGAGAAGAAGATAGAGGAGGAGAGGGCTTGTGGAAACACACATATGAACACACTAGTGTATCTTGAGGGAGAAACAAACACAAACAGCAGTTTGTTGCTCTGCCTGGCATACAAAATACTATTACACACACACACACACACACACACACACCTGTGTGCACACTATTTTGTTAACATCTCAATCAAAGGTATCCAGAGACTATAAATGGAGTTTGGCTGTGGCTGAAGGCAGCAAATGCTGATATTTCTATATTTCAAATGTGTATGCATACAAATATCTCAAAATGTTTTTTAACAAGAAGCAAAAATGACAGAGATGTTGGAATTATTACAGGTGCACTGTATAGTAATGAAACATACATTAATAATATGTTGATATTTAACTTGTACTTCATTTCTTTTGGCAATTTTATTCCCAAACTTTCATGCAAATAAAGCTTATTTAATAAAAGAAAAACTAATTTATTTGCAAGCAAGTGAGTGAAAGGGGAAACATGTTTATGTATGGCAAGAATTTCTGTGTATTTGTGTGTCTTGTTGCTGTTGTTCACTGCCTACTATAGACAACAAACCATGTGATGGCATGCAAACGCAGCAACTTTTAAAAAACAAAAATAAGCATTGTTTTCATGAGGGGTCACAAATGCATATACTTTGTTTGTACCCTAACTCTATCACATTCATCATTCCACAATGTTACTGCGATATTTATGTGTTCTGTGTTACAGTATATTCAACTGCTCTCTTTGTTTATACAGCTCAGCCATGGGAAACACTGTGCAGACTAAATCTATACAAGATGGAGACTGAACTCTTTGGTGAGTGAGTTAGTTAGTGACTGAGTGGGTGAGTCCTCCAGCCTGTCAGAGATAAGACACAAAGATGGATCCTGACTAAATGTGGGATTCAGTGACTACCAATTAACAATAGACAGGAAGACACAGAAAGACATAGCTACTGAGAGATGAGTAAAGATATGGTCACTATGAAAAGAGACAGTCAGATATGCTCCCTGCTCTACGGTGAGAAATGCTTTCCAGTTAGAGAGTAATTTGTTGATGAACTTGTAAAAGTAAAACTTCTGTCACAGAATGAGGTTCTCTAAAAACATTTTCCACTCTTTCAGTTAATTGACAGAATATCTGCTAACTACATATTGAACAACTGGTTACATCAACAGATATATTTCAGTCTTTCTCAAAGCTTCTGTCCATATATTCTATAGATCAGCCTGTTGCTTCGGGTTACTATTATTTAATAGTTTTTTATGTTTTTACCAACAAAATGTTGATCATCACATTGTTGGTATTTAGCTTTCTTGTACTTTTTTCATGTAGAACGATTATTTCTAAATGTTCATTCTGATATAACTCGTAAAGTAGAAAAAAAAGGGTGCTGAGTGAGTGAGTGAATGAGCAAGCAAGCGTTTGAGTGAAAAGAAATGACGCTGCGGAGGGAAACTTGTTTGTGTGTGGCGGGCTGGGGCAAAGGGGCGCGAAATGGGGAGCAAGCGAAAAACAAATTCACAATGCCAGCCCAACTTCCAAAAGTGTGAAAATCTCTATAAACCCATCAGCTCCAATAACAGGCAAGACTGAATAGATGAGAAACAGAGGAGGCGGAGAGAGAGGCACAGCAGAGCCACAGAATGAACTGGCCTCCCCCATTCACTTTTAAATTTCCTCCTCCACAGTCCCTTGCACACTGTTAATTACTGGCCAGGCATTCCCCTGCCACCTTTTCACACATAACAAGCGCCCCATCCAGACCCACCACTGGAATATGCCTGCAGCATAAGGATCAAGACCAATTATGGCCCTAAGCTGGACCTATTTCTGTTTAGCCCAAGGGGGGCACAGAGGGTGTTAAACAGGGAGAGGAGGGGAGCAGAGGTGGTGGAAGTGTTATTTTTCCCACAACATAAAAGTGTCTGTTTATTTCTGTGTTACTTGCTGAGTTTACTGGTAACTGTAAAATAACAAGATATAAAAACTGCTAAACTGACATTCCATGAAACATAAATAAAGTCAAGAGACCATGGCTGCAAACAAGATGACGAACGCCAACCATGACGGTTCATCCATGTATAGGAAGTCAAGTGACATCAGTGGCCAAAGGTGATAGCTTTTTAGTAATAATTTTTTCCATTAGTTTAATGGTAATTACATTTGTTTAACATGATTTAAAAATTACTAACAATAACTGAAGACAGAGAAAGATAATCTCTGCTTTATTTAAAAACTTTATTTGAACTGCAAGTATGTGGACACCTGTGTTTTCAACTCATATTTGATAAATATAAAGATATATTGTAAATTCATGTTAATCCAAAACCATGAAACTTACCCAAAGTACACAAAGTATGTGGACAGGAGAGTCTACTTACTTTTGGCAACACAATGTACTCCCACTGTCAAACACCTTGCAACCTGCTAACTCTGATGATTAGCAAGTCATCTGATAACATTTGGCTATACCTCAATAAGCTGCCATGTCAGTTGTTAACTCCCAGCTGAATTGTGTAAATATTTCACTGACTAATTTTACAAGTATCTCTTTATTCTCTGTGGTGTGAAAAATGAGACATCACTCAAGTCCTCATATAATTTTAACAAATGTTTTTTTAAATTATTATTCCTTAAACAGCCTGACTCATATCGGCATGACTTTCTATCGAGGACTGTCACCTGCAAAAAGCAAAGCATTAATTAACTGAGGGCCAAATACTTTGTATAATTACCTTAATATGGATTATTAGTTCCCACTGTTTGAATATTACTTGACATCAATATAATGATTAATTTTCCTATTTACCTCAGTAATGATTAATGAAAAGATACCTTATTAATACAAGATTCTCCCTACTATTAATTCTGTCCTCAACAATATACAGAAATCAAGAATTATGAATCTGCGCAACATGTATCTAACATATTCAGTAAGTAAAGAACACTTGTAAGTATTTGTTTGATCTTTAAATAGTAAAATGTTAATTAAGTTAAGTAAAATAGGTTCTGTTTCACACCTCTTATCTACAAAAATAATTTAGAATTAGATTAGAATAACACTTTTATGGCTCTCGTTTGCTCATTGTGACAGCCTTTTAACATTAAAGTTATATTATTTTACACACTTGTATAACAGACTGCTGTGTCTTAAACAACTTACTGTATCATTCACATTATGGGCAAGGAGCACAGGAGTGAATGCTTTACAGCTCCAAGGAGAAGTTGTACCTAGCTTCAGAGCTAACCTCTGTCCCCATATTCAGCTGCCAGTAAACAAAACACAGGAGCTTTTATTTATTTTCCGACTGTAGCTTGTACTGAACGTTCACAGTCCGCGCAGGCACACCGTCTCTCTCTCACTCATCACCCCACACACACATTACACTGCATGCTCCCACAGGAGCTATTTTCCCACAGTATTTACATTTAGCTTTATTTTGATCTCCATAGTGTTGACTGGAGCCAAAGTGTGCCCACATGACCAACATGACCTCTTTCTGTACCTACTCGGTTGCATCTACATGATTTACACAAATTGCAACCGCTTTAAAACTGTGAGAAAACCAAAGCCGACTCCACACACATTCATTTACAGTCAATAAAAGCCACAGTTAATGTGGTCTTCTTAATTCTCCTCTCACATGTACACTGCATAGACTGTATTAAAAGAGGTGGATGTAGCCACCATGACGTCACCCATTGGTTTGTGGACTACCATTTTAAAGCCTTAAGTTTGGCATTTTCGCTGTCGTCATCTTGGTTTTGGAGCCAGAAGTAACCACATATTTGTGTGTTAGGAGCTGGGAAGGGATAAATAAGCATTGCTACGCTTCTATCCTGAGTGACAAGTCAAGTGACATCTAACTTATGCTACACTGTCACATGGGGGCATTCAATAGGTTTACAGAAATGAACCAAACAACAGAGAATAGCAATTTCAAAACCTAGTTTCAGTTAATAAAATTTGAACTTATCCAAATCCACTTGCAGCCTTGTTCAGGCATCATCATCATCTTCGTTGTCTTCTTCTTGTTGTTAAAATTGTCTAAGACTCTGACACTATTTCTTCGTCCTCCTCTTTCCTTCTCACTTCCACCTGTTCTCACAACATCATTTTCTGTATACGGATGACCATCATGGTCGACGTCCTTCTCGAGGAATTGGTTGTGCATAAGTTATGCACAATTTAAGGCCTCTCCAAAAACAAAAAGACTCTGGATCTGTAGGTTAGGACTCATGTTTGGTATTTATCCAGCATTTCTTGTAGTAGTGCTGTAGTGATGATGGATAATCAATGAGCAATGTAGGCTTGAAAAATGGGGGCACAGTAAGATAAAAAGGATAAAGAATAAAAAGAGGAAAGCAGAAGTAAAACGATGAAAAAGGATATGGATAATTATATTGTAAAAAAAAAACACAAACCTTCATGAAAATGTTGATTTACTCTCTCACGATAGAGAATAGCACAACCCCCCCCCCCCCACCACCACCACCACCACCACACACACACACACACAGATGCAAATCCATGGGTGGATAT
>JAVQJD010007537.1:0-30067 GCA_036023655.1 Nannoperca australis
GCGCGGACGGCAGGTTTCAGGCAAACCGACCAATTGTTTATTGGATACGGTGGCCGGGCTCGAGGAGCCCCACTGTCCTCCCAGCGGCTGGCCCATTGGGTATGTGCGGCCATCCGGGGGAGATACGAGGCTATGGGCCAGACCCCCCCAGGGGGGCTACGGGCCCATTCTAAAAGGAGCATTTCTGCATCCACTGCACTATTTCGAGGCGTTTCCATGTCAGACATCTGTCTGGCAGCCTCTTGGTCGTCGGAATCTACGTTTGTGCAGTCGTATCTTCTGGATATGACCTCGGGGCACAAGCAGTGCTCGGTGCACAGGTGTCGGCACCAACCGTGGTTCCGACAGAAGGGTCCACCTGACTCTAGGGTCTAGGTAGTGACCCGGCAGACCGGTGAGTGGCACCTGGGTGAGTATGCCCACAGCGGGCCTACCGGCTGCAGGATTGGGAATTGGCCTGTCGGCTGGGCAGGGCCCAGCTGGGGTACATCTTATCCCTACGGCCTTCGCCTTGGGTTTTTTAACCAAAAGCGAAGCCCGTTGGAGGGCTGAGCATGTACGACATAGAAATATAGGTTACCTAATGTAACCCCAGTTCTATGAGTACATGCGAGGCCCTCTAACTGCTAGCCCAGCTGGTCCCAGGGTGGTTGCTGAGTTTTCAGGGGAAACGGGCAAGGCACAGACTGGGGTTATATAGGAGGAGCATACTACCCCCTGATTGGTGGATGAGTACATTGAACTTTGACTCAGGTGTCGAGGCGGAGCCTCGAGGGGATAAACCAATGGCGAAGCCCGTTAGAGGGCAGAGCATGTACTCATAGAACTGGGGCTACATTAGGTAACCTATATTTTTTCCAGGACAAATCTACCTGCCAAACCAGGTTTCTCTAATCCCCTACCTTAATTACAGAAAATAAACCAGGTTTCTCTTTTACATGGAGTTTGAAAAATCAGTCAAGTAGCTTCTCAGATGTCCAGACTCACCTGGTTGCCGTCCACGCTGTAGCCGTGCTTCAGGGCAAAGGTCTTGGCAAGCGAGATGCCTATTGAGAATCCAACAATTGCTATAGCAAAGGAGTCTGTGACCAAACTGGGTAATAGAGAGAACGCTGGAGCGGCAGGAGGGAGAAGCCTGAGAACACATAAGACAACACTTGTAGTTCACAGTACATCCATCCCACTGTGTCGACTGTGATGTGATGATGGTGAAACAAGTTCTACAGCAAGATCTCCCACTTTAAAAATCCTTGGACTGTCTGAGACTGATAAATAGACCACTCTAAATTCTGCAACATTCCTCTGACAAAAGGAGAATGCAACAACCCACCCTGTTGGTATCTTCCCAACCACGTCCACCTTGTAGTCTTCTGATAAGGACATGCCGTACGTGACGCCGGTTGACACGATGACCACAATAATCTCTCCAGGAATGGGAATAGGCAGTTTCTTCTTAAAGCGCTCGTTGAGGTCTTTGACCACGTACAAGAAGACGAGGCACACGAGGCCCAGGATGAGAGTGGTGACATTGGTGGTGGTGATGTGACTGAATACCGCCTTGACGCTCTGGGGCAAGAGAAATAGGACAGTGTGACTATTTATGATGCATTTGAGTGATCTATTTACCAAACGTACAACAAAAACCAGACAGAAAAAAAGGTAGTAAAAAACTAATTCTCTCCACTCCCAAATTAAGGAGGCTTCTCTTGCGCTCTTTGCACCTAAAACCCTTAAGAAGCTAGTAAAACTCACATAAATAACAGAGAGGGGCCCACTAAAGCGCTGTGTTTTCACCCCCAGCAGGTACTTAAGCTGAGAGACCACGACGTGCACGGATGCTGCTGTAGTGAAGCCTCGTACCAGGGGCTCTGTGAGGTAGATTGCCACAAAGCCAAACCTGAGAAGACCTAGGACAATCTGGAAAAAAAGGAAAAAAGAAATTAAGATAGCAGGAAATAAGAAAGAGGTAAGGGGATAAGAACACGCTACGTAGTTGTGTTTCGAATACAAACATTAAATCAAGGGGTGAGTTAGACACCCTGCTGCCTTGGGTAAACAGTGATTTTGGAGCGTGGGAAGATTTGAGCAGGCTGTATCACACAAAACAACAACAGGCAGCTTGCAGTTTCTGGCTGACCTGGATGATTCCCACCAGGGTCGTGAGCACAACGGCCACCTGCACCCTCCTGGCATCGCGAGCCTCCACATCCACGATGTCCGACACGTTGGATCCGTTGGCGGGCAGGACGTAAAACATGGAGTCTGGGGCCTCCCTCACTGCAACTCCCCCGATCATCAGACTTATCACTGCAAAGGTGCCTGCAGATCACACACAAACAGAACCGTTTCTTTAAGTCATCTGTCACACTTCACTGTGGCTGAATCAGGGAAGTACTTCCGCGCAGTATTATGATTGCATCTGTAACTGTGGAATCAAGCACGTAAACTGTGGGCGTGGATCCGGGACTAAACCCTATCACGTTCTGTATCCCTTTGAAGAACAAAGCCAATTTGTCGCCCAGTTATTCAAATCCGCTCTTTGCCTGTAGTTCACTTCAGGTCAGCGTTTAAAAGCAAAAAGAAAAGTTGAGCAGGTTCGGTTTATCACATCCATTTGTCAGATGGACTTAAAGGTTAGAGAAAGTAACCAGGTGAGGTGGGTGACATGAGGGGAGTAGGGGTGGGGGGTTCACACACGTTTCACAATCCTGCTGCTGTAACTTGTGAACCTTTAGATAGTTAACTGAGCGGACCCCCTGTGTGTGGGACAGAGACAGTTGGCAGTTTGAGCTCCTCATACTGTTCTTGGCACTGAGTGTGGAAAGCAACCTGGCGTTGTGAAAAGGCCACTGACCGCCTTAAAGACCACCATTCATTCAGAGCAGGATAAACATTAACAAGCTTAACAACACGGGGATTAGAACACCGAAACAATATATTTCCTTGAAATAATGTGCCAGAGGTTGATGGTACTACGAAATGATGATGCCATACTGACCCCAGTGCTTAACATACAGCCACATGAGAGAATAAGCAGCAGAAGGGAACAAAATGGAAGCACAGTAATAATAATAACACAAGGCGTTTCAATCAAACATCCATATTAATAGAGAATGAAGCGCACAGTCACTTCTCTGTTGCCCGCTTTCCACCAAATTAGCTCTGGTTCTTAAAAACGGCTTCACAACAGAAGTTAACAGTAGTACTGAGACGGCACATTGCATCAATTACCTGCAAGCTTTTGTTTAGTTATTACTTATATTTGTTTTTATCCCCAAAAAATGAGAAGACGTAAAGACTTTTACTGTAGCAGACCAAAGACCACTGTTGTCTTGTCTCACTCCTCTTTCCAACTTCCAAACTGTGACAGCTGTATAATATGTATGTAGATATGTGTGGTACCTCCTATATCCTCACCCAACTGTGACCTTATAACAAATGTACAGCTAGATTGCGTGTTCAGTTATGCCTATAGGATACACATAAATGTAAATAAGCTTGGCTTGTCATTGGAACATTATGCCAAACGTCTAATCTTACATCAGTCGCCCAGACACACAGTCTCTTATCAGTGTTGGCCTTCACTGCAGGAACATACAGCAGAGCAACACCAAACCAAACACAACAGTCCTCTGTCAAACATCATCATGTCTGAATCATCAAAGGGTTTGACCTTAGCCCCACTTATGTCCAGGCTTGGTGCTGCACAGGATCATCATATCCTGTGTGTGCCTTTGATTGAAAAGGCCATCTTGCACTTGAACAGCAGCCACGTCATTCTCCTCTCGCTCTCTGCCAGGAGTTAAGGGATCATCATTTCCACAGTAACTTACTATCAGGAAAGGTTTTTGGCAGAGGTCACTTTACAGTGAAGACAATTGCTACTTATTATTCACTTTAGATTAGCTCTTTTGTTTCTAAAGGTTTACTTTATTGTGCCCATTTGTCAGACAGAGCTTAAAGCTTAGAGCTGGCATTTGAGACAACTTGGAGCCAAGTGGGGTCAATGACATTCCACCATGTTGCTTCTCATGTCAGCTGGGGACATGGCTATCACATCTGAGTGGGAAAATTTTCCCCACATGCTGTCTGAAAGACTACTTTATCTTTCATATCATAATATGGACCTCGTGAACTTGTGAATCTTCAGATAGTTAACTGAGGCAGATTTACTGTTAATATTGAAAAAACATGGGGGAAGACAATTACAGAAACCCCTTCCCTGGAAATATTGCACCAAAGGCTGGCCAAGTGCACACGGTTGGGTTATCTCAAAATCTATGCTTGCATTTGTTTAATTCACTAAACCCCTGCCCCAAAGCAACGATTGTCCAATCATTAGGAACCCGTAACTAGGCACTGAAGCCGTGTAGTATTTCCTCACTGGGTGGAAGCTGTCCTTGAGTGCTTTCAGAGTTTATGGTAAAGTTAGCAGCTTTGTCCTGCTCTTTATTGGATTTGGTTACATTCCGACAACTCCAGCCAATGTTAAGGGAGACAGTGTTTTTTTTCTGTCAGCAACTATTTAGAAAAGGCCAACGGGTGTGTAAGCTAGGGTTATGTTAGAACAAAATAACACTCCAATCTTGTATTTTTGCTCATCATACTTACAGCTACTTTCAAGAACAATGCTGCTTCTTTATTTCCAAGTCTTCTACATAGATAATCAGCTGGTGAGGATGTTGACTTTTTGCCTTACTCTATTAGCATTATATGACCAGGGATGGAAAGAGTACTAGAATGTTGTAGTAGTATAGTATTGTAATTAGCTTGTTAGGGCTAAGGCTTGTTCACAGGCATTGTTAGGTAAGGTGAAGCAAAATCAAAGCTTTATAAATACCCTAACTTCTCATCAGCAGCCATGGGCTCCTCTAAGCAGCTGCCTAGCCCTCTATTAAAATAATTGATGCCCACAAAGCAGGAGAGGGCTATAAGAAGATAGCAAAGCGTTTGCAGGTAGTCATTTCCTCAGTAATGTAATTAAGAAATGGCAGTTAAACCAAGAAAACCTTCTGAGAGAACTGCTTGTAGGATTGCTAAAAAGGCAAAAATCCCCCAAACAGGAATTGAAAGACTTTTAGCTGGCTACAGAAAGCGTTTACAAGCTGTGATACCAAAGGGAGTGTTACTAAGTACTGAACATGCAGGGTGTCCAAACTTTTGCTTTGGGCCCTTTTCCTTGTTTGTTATTTTGAAACTGTAAAAGAAGGAAATAAAAAGACAAGTCATCTTTAACTTCATTCCTTTTGGGAATCAGGTCATCTTTTACTCGCTTAGCTAATCACAGTAACAGACATTTTGACCATGGGTGGCCAAACTTTTGCATGCCACTATATGTGACACTACTGTTAAATTAAAAAACACCTATAGGCTACAACATAAATTGCATTAAATGTAAATAAATACACTAGAACTCAACAACATGAGTGCTGATGTCCAAACCAACAATATATTCTGGTGGTTCTTTACAAAGTTTAATTAATTAAAGTAGATGCAAGTTTTTTTTAACTGTGCCGATGTACGATAATGCTAAACATCACCCATAATGTTCTCATCCTTCATTTTATTGCATTGTTATGCATTTATGTACCATTTACTAACTGCTAGCTGTTGCACACTCGGCCAATGAGATTACACTATCAACATGGATCTCTTCCAGAGTGTCTGCTGAGCCCTGGAGCTCTGGAGCTCTGGAGCTCTGCCCTCCTGCGACTGCAGACACACCAGCAGCTTCTTCTCTGCAGCAGCTGCTGATTCGGCCCTTTTCTTTCGTTTTTCAGGACTCACATGAAAAAGCTTTTAACAGACGTAAAGTCACGTATTTTTAACAGATGCGTCTTGAAATGTAGCGGACTACAATACTTGTGATTAAAAGCACTTAAAGATCCCCTCATAATAATTTGTGTATGACATGTTCTTTTCACAAAAAATTTCAATTACCTTGTTAAAATCTTTGAAATGACATGTTCTCTAAAAATCCAGAATCTATAAATATAAATTGAACTGCTGAACAACAGCTGTTTCCTGCTTCACTGTAAAGTAGATTTCTCAATGTATGTGCACTGGAGGCTTCAAGGTTCCAGGTTGAGCACTGGACAAGGGGGAGATTTATAACCCCAGAGGAAAGCCTCTACAAGAAGTTTTAAGTTAATTTCTCACCTACAGATATGTGTCTGGACGTGCCAAAGAAGGTGTAGAGCAGGACGGGGTAGAATGAGGAGTACAGACCATAAACTGGAGGCACAGCAGCCAGCATAGCATAGGCTAGACCTGTGGAGCAGAGGAGAGGGAGATACGTAAACAAACTGAACAGTCCCAGAAGCCAGGGGATTGCATCACAACCTCGGAACTGCAGAGATACCAACACAGAAACAGTGTGAAGCTGAAAGCAGCCCCTCTGGAGTTGGCAGTTGCCTCTTGAAACTATTTAACCCGTGTCATTCCGCACAAGTAGCATATCCAATTTTAGCCTGTGGCTACTGTACAAACATAGCAGGCAACCTGAAAAGCTAATGTATTTTAGGCTTTCAAATGTGCAGATGGGTGACAAATAAAGTGTCTTAAGGAGTTTTTCCCCACAACAATCCTGCCGAACAGCTTTACTGCTCCCTGTGCAGATTCTTCACGTCTGCACTACTCTACTGGAGAGACAGACACCATTCATCCAAAAGATATTCCCTCATTGGACGTCTTGAATTAAGTGAATGTCTGAAAGGGACTTGAGACAGTAGTGCTGCTGGGACTGCAGGGCACTGACCTTGAGGAAGCTGCACAACGCCTGTGCTGAGACCCGAGACCACATCTGAAAAAAGGTACTGCTTGACTGGATAGGATGGCAGCCATGTCAGAATAGGCATGAAGCTCAACGCTGCCGCCTTGGCCGTCTTTGATGAACACCTACGAAAGGACAAGTGGATTTAGTTCTTAGTTCGTTATTTATGAAAAAAAAAAAGAATTCATTCAGACTTTTCGTGCCGCATCACAGAAAACGGCCTGCATTTTTTGAACTACAAAAAGTCGTTCCTGGCCCTCAAACAAGACCATTCATGGTGAGATAAAGTGTGACACAACATACTCCTCTTCTTTACCAACAGAAAATACATTTTGCTTGACTCACCTGACTCTTTATCACCTGCGTAGGCATACAGTAAGCACATCTTTATGGGTAAACAATGACATGACATATTTCTTCTCACAGGAGGAGATTCAGTTGTCACACCCATACTATGTCGGCTTTATGGCTGCATATTGTCATTATCAATTAATATGTCAATTTTTTTATTTATTGATTAATCACTTATAAAATGTCCTTCAAAGTTTTCCTCATACCAAAGCGATGTGTTGCTTGATTTAGTTGAGTCTAAACATATTCGATTTCCAGTGACATTAAACAAAAAAAAGAAAAATCTTCACATTTTAGAAGCTGGAATTAGTAGATATTTGCCACTTTTCCTCCATAGATTACTTTAAAAAATAAATCCATGAATCAATTGCTGATTAACTAATGAATGCATATTTTTATTTATCTTAACATTACTTATCAAATCCTAGATTTTTACTGTCGTTTTTCCACTTGTGTGGATACAACCTACATTGATTTAATGGTTTGCTCAACAGCACTTGAGCAGGACAAACCCAGAGATAAAATCTTCAGTCTGAACTTACCGGAACCGGTGTGCCAACCTCTGTCGGAGGGTGGTAGACCTTTCTTTGCGGTTGAGAAGTTGCGACCGGATGAAGGCTTCATCATAGACAGGACGCTCAATCCTGTACATCGGCTGTGAGTCTTCGTCCTCCCGAGCTGCAGCTTCTTCTTGCTCCATAACAAAAGCCGATCGTACGGAGTCAGCGTGTATGTCTCAGTGTTGCTTATCTCTTCCACTCGTTCTTCTCTGTCATTGTTCTGGCTGGCACATCCTCATTCCTTTAACCGCACCAACTGTAATTGGTATGTTGCACTCCTTCTGCTCAGAGGGCAACAGAAGACAAGATAGATATTTCCCAGCACTAACTCGTTTGCCTTTTGATTTACTACTCTGAAATGATACCAAGAATGGGAGTGACAATAACCAACCAGCCCTGTGTGTTTGTGCATTTTTGTGCTGATAAGAGAGAATTCAGTTGGATTTGCAAGGCTACTAGCATTGAGTATATTTTTTTTATCAGATTTTTTGCAAATATTTGGCCCTGATGCAAGTACATGGGTTGCATTATTTGTGATCTAATAGTCAGGACAAAGCTTGCTATACAAAATCATATGCCGTAAAGGGTTCCTCTGTGTATGTTAGAGCACGAAGGCTTCCTGACAAGTCCTGCCACTTCATGTTTCCATATCTACGGAAGCAATAAACATATATAAAAATCTAATTTTTAAGAAGGTGGCCAAAAGAAATATCAATTTGTCATACTTATTTTGCACTGTACACTGTGTGTAAAACCAACAAAAGGAGGTGGTATAGAATTTGAATGGAAAATAATTCATTACAATATAATGATAATGGTCACTGTGATGTTTTTCTTACCAGGTTAAAAGGAAAGATTTGACGTAATTCTACGTGCTGTGTGTTAAGTGAGTGACCTGAAATGTAACTGACTGATAATGCTTTTAAAGGATGCTATAGCAGACGTTTTATAACGTTAGCCTACCTGTGGCACAGACGCACTTAATCATGATGGTGTATTTTACTAATCATTATAAAATAAAGCAGCTGTTTCATAGTTTCATGGTGTAACTTGGTAACAATCCTTCTCATCAGTTTCTAAACAACTCTCTGACGCACGAGAGCCTTGACCTTCTTCCCGTTTCAAATGCTTTACGTTAGCCAAGTTAGCTAACACGATATTGATGAAGGATGAAGGGACAGTGACATAATACATATGAAATGTGAGGGGGAAAATTTACAGTAGTCTAATGTTCGGCTTAATTTACCAGTGACCAATTATACTATCCTTGGTCTGACGGGAGAGTTTTAATCTGGCTCTTCACAATTCAGCATTTAAGCTAACATAAAGACGCTAGTAAAGACAAGGCTCTTACCTCCGTTCTCCTCCAGCTCTTGTCGGGATGCTGCAGCCAGCTGAAGGAGAATATGAATTAATAAACTGGTCTCTTTAGTTGAAGTTTAACAAGGACAACTCGAGAAACGTAGACAGCAGCAAGCAAGCGCTTATGATATAGCAGAGATAGTCTATGTTGAAAGGATGAATTACTCCGTAGTGAAATTCATTTTGATCTTCCGGTTGTCAAAGATGGGCGTTCACCACGCGTGCGCTCTCCTCTTGCACTAAGGCCGGTTTGTAGTCCTAAACGCTGTGTGTATTTAAGCCACGGCTTTCCTTGCCAGATTTCCCGAATAGTATTTATTTATCAAAAACTTAATGCAAAATGTTCACTAGGACTGCATTATTTCCACTCAGTCTATTAAAAGACATCCCTGGACAACTACAATAATGGACAGCTATGAGACACTAAACCCCAGACAAAAGAGCACACAGGGATTGTCATACTCTGTAGTTTTACATCTGCAGATGTGTTGGGTTAACCATTGTTTAAAATAAAAATATGTTGGTTATAAACTGCACCTGAAGAATATTGTTCACGCAGGAGATGAAGAGATGGAGACACTGGCAATATCCTGTCCAAAGTTTCTCTCTCTCTTTTTTTTTTTAATTATTTGGATTTTCGTATTTTATTTTTTCGATTGACTGTTGAATTATATTTTCAGTTCTGTTTTAAAGCCTTCTGTTGTCTTGATTACAATTCATGTGGATACATACTCTAATGTATCTTCTATTGATTGCTCGGTCAGATTCTTGGCTTTTTTCACTTATTCTTTGATCAGGTATTTCTTGATGTAAATTAGGAAACTTTCAGACTATTTTTTTCTTTAGGTACAGCCTGTTTTTAAGACTGATGCATGCAGTAGTCATTTTAGCATCATATTGGCACAGATATCGATATCCTTGATTGGCCTAAAAGTTGCTGAAGATGAAGAAAGTTGTCAAAGAACATAATCTCTGTGTCCTCAATGGTAGCTATGACACTGACTATAGGACACAATACAAAATATTAAAATCATCACAGGAAACATGTGAGGCAGGTTACATTTCTTTACTAGGCCGCTGTAGTTATTTAGGGAAAAAATGAAAGAAAATATAATAAATATTAAATTGGCCGAAGTACTACTTTTGACTGTTCAACAAAAAATGAAGTGATGGCCTGTGGCTCCTGTATGTGGGTATGCTCATTCTGTAATCCATCTATGTCTACAATTAAATAATACAACACATTCATTTGCAAGCACTGTTATAGGCAGTGATGAATAAATGTTGAACTGAAGGTGCCACCTCAAAGGGTCTGCTGAAATCTAATCAAATCTGATTACGGTTTTGTACTCAAACCTAATGTCAGAGTGAGAGCTCTTTCGTTCTTGTGGATCTCTGACTGTCTGGGGGCAGGGAGCTGAATGATGACTAGCGTCATGCCCCGACGTGTAGCAGTCATGGGGCTCCCCTTCATTCAGTTTTTCACGTGGTCCATGTGTCCAAATGAAAAAAGAAATTGTATCAAATGTCTTCAGAGTGTTGTTTTGAACAAATAAATGAATAAATAACAATTTGAAAAAAAATGCTATAAACTAGTGTGCCATGGTTGTTCCCTTAGACACGGGGAATGGTAAGAGGAGAGGGATAGATAGAGTGCCGCAATCAGCCCAACTCTGTCCCCAAGGCATTACCAACAGATCGACGCACAATTAACCCAAACAGACTGGATCTGCGTTCCCTCGTGCAATACCACTATTTTTCCTTCCGATCTGATACCTAGTAATACCAAGCGTAATATCCCGATACCGATATCAATACTTTTAGACGTCTACTTGTGTAAATGAAAATTATTACTTTTAATATTAACATTTGTGAATGTAATTATGAAAAATGTATTTTATAACTCTGTATAAGAATTAAATAAGTTGCCAAATATCACACTTTGTTTTCTCTTTAATCAGAGAAATTAAAGACAATCTGTGCAAATCTACAAGTCAACTGAAGATCTGAGCACTGACTGACAGGACTGCTGCCGTGTGCGCGCGAGCGCCAAGCGTGAGTAGAGAGCGGAAGCCAGACACACACAAATACTGACTACAGATTTCACTATTTACTCATTTAGAATTTATTTCAGATTCATAAAAAGCATTATTGTTTCTTGTGAAAACGGACTTGCGATTGATATTTTGATGTGAAGATCGTTTCTAAAAATCACACGACTAGATCGGAAGTATGGATATTTCTGGATCGATACGCACATCCCTAGTTTCCTCTTTGCATTCCTCTTTATCCATCACTGCTGCATGATCTTCACAGTGACAGGAACTAATAAACAAAAACGAAATGACTGTCACATATTATCTGTCACAACAGTAAATATGTTACACCCCTTTACTATAACCCACTTCCCTGAAAGAAAGATTTTCGTTTCCGAACACGTGATGATCCTAATGATGATGATGATAGAACATTTCACACTACTTTACTTAATAATTTACGGTATAAGGTGTGTCTCATTTATTGATGCTTAATTAAATCTGCTTAATTATATATAAATGTCACCAGAACAAACACCTACAAAATGCATTTTAAATACTGATGCATTGGTCCTACTGTGTCATTCCATTATAGACATATTTGACCTCTGTGATATAACTGTGAAACAAACTAACTGCCAGCAAAATATCACACTCACAAGTAAAAGTAAACATAAAAAGTATATAAAAACTACAGAAAGGGGGAACTGAGGCATGCTGTTCCTATATTATATGGTATTTTGTGATATATTTACTTTATGTCTTGAGAAAATACAGACATTATTAGATGCATTGATGTCATCTGTCTTTCTGTATTAAAGTTTGTTTCCATTAGGGGGAAATGGCAGTTAGAGAGTCAAACTTTATTAGAGGACAGACGTAGTAGAGTATCATCATCATCATTAATCATAATACAGCAAGATTAACATTAAATACGTAAAACAAACCATATATGAGATATACATGAGAAAGCACGAGTCATGACACTGTGAATGATCTTTCATTATCTTAGTGTTGGAGTGCAAATAACTAACTATGAAAACTAACTCATCAGTTTGAGAATTCTTTATTAGGTTTCACCAGGTTGAGTACAAATGTTGTCAACCTTCCCTGGTGAAATAATCAACAAAACAACAATATAAGTGGTGTGAAATGGCCTTTCATTTTAAAAGTTGTTCAATAAATTCCCATTTAAACAAACCACGTTTATTTCCAAACCTTAATGAAGACAATGGTTCGTCTCTGAGCTATATATTCAAAAAACAAAATCATGAAAATTGACTGTCGTGGCAGGTTTGAGCTTTTTACCATAATGTATGTCACCAGTCAGGAAAAGCATCAGACAATGCAGGCAGGGCAGTGAGATTTATTTTCAATAGGTGGCAGGTTCTGGTTACAGGGCAGGGTACCAGAAGATACCAGAAAGCAACACTGCAGCAAGACACATGACAACTAGGATGAACCAAAGGAACAAAGGATCTGGACCTGTAGAGTGATATGAATCTTTACTGATGTTTGAAGCTGCCAAAGCCTCAGTGAAGTTTTCACGTGACCTGCTGGAGGTCAACAACTGAAATGTGAAACCTGATGCAAGGCACAAGAGGGCGCCTTCATCCTGCGAACCAGGGATGTAGCACCTCAACTCACTTTGTAGTTAAGAACATGTTCTTAACTACAAAGTGAGTTTTTAAGTGTGAAACTGTTGAGTTATTAGGAATTTGATGTAGTTTGGGTCATTATGGGGACAGTAAGCTGCCTTGTTTGACATTTCATTAATAGTGTTCTGGTTTATTCTTCACTCATTTCAGCTTGTGCTTCCATTTACTAAAGTTCACATTCACTACAGTGTGTTCGAGTTGTGTTAGAAGGTTGTTTTGATGATATTTGGTATTGACACTAATTAGTAAAACTTAAAATCTTAACTTAAAAGAACTTAACTGCTAAAGTTGGTTCATTGTAACAAAACTGAACACATACAGGCACATCTCAATAAATTTGAATATTATGGAAAAGTTCAATTATTTCAGTAATTCAAGTCAGAAAGTGAAAATTCATATATCATATAGATTTATTACACACAGAGTGAACTATTTCAAGCCTTTATTTCCTTTAATTTCAATGATTATGGCTTGCAGCTAATGAAACCCCAAAATTCAGTATCTCAGAAAATTAGAATAGTACATAAGACCAAATAAAAAAGGATTTTTAATACAGAAATGTCGGCCTACAGAAAAGTAGTACGGGGCTTCTTTTGCATGAATTACTGCATCAATGTGGCGTGGCATGGAGGCTATCACGCTGTGGCACTGCTGAGGTGTTTTGGAAGGCCAGGTTGCATTGATAGTGGCCTTCAGCTCGATTGCATTGTTGGGTCTGGTGTTCTTCTTGACAAGTCAGGCGAGTTTGCTGGCCAATCAAGCACAGTAATACCATGGTCGTTGAATCATTGAAATTAAATCAGCATCTCCATAAAGCTTGTCAGCAGAAGGAACCTGAAGTGCTCTAAAATGTCCTGGTATATGGCTGCATTGACTTTGGACTTGATAAAACACAGTGGACCCACACCAGCAGATGACATGGCTCCTCAAATCATCACTGACTCCACTCTTCCCTTTTGTGGCTTACCCTCCATGTGGAGGATGTCAATGTCTTCTGGACAACCGTCACGTCAGCAGTCTTCCCCATGATTGTGTTGTCTACTGAACCAGACTAAGAGACCATGTAAAGGCTCAGGAAACCTTTGCAGGCGTTGTGTGTTAATTAGCTGATCAGAGTGTGTCGCCATAGAGTCTACAATATTAACATTTTTTGAGATACTGAATTTTGGGTTTTCATTGGCTGGAAGCCATAATCATAAGCAGCAGCATGTCTGCAGTTTCCAGGAGCCTTTTATTTACATATTGTTAGATCCACCTGTAGTTTGTAGATTACGGTCTGATAGTTATGGTTGAAATAAACTGTATTATTATCATTTATATCAACAACACAAGATGTTTATTAACAGCTGAAATCATCACTGCACAACATAAAGCCTGCAATATAGCGTTAAATATTACTGTTACAAAGAAAATTTGGATTTTCTACAAAATGTTTGTGGCCAAAATTAAGAGCCAATCAGCTTTGATCAGACGACAGCCAAGCTTTTCCCTTCATGCCCTTAATCGATGGAGAGCACCTGCCGCCTTGATCTTGTGAGGTTATCGGTGCCAACGTGTGCATGACGTCAGAGCAAGTCGTGACCAAGTTGGACACAAATGTAACCGGCATGCATGGTTAATTCGGCAGGCCTGTTCACCTCGAACGAGCCCAGCATGCCCACACATATCTGCGTGTTCCCTCCCCTTCACATCTACAGTTTGTAGATAGGTGTAACCAACATGTGGCGAAGTGCAAGAGCTGACATGCCCCATTCACTGCAGAAACAATTGCTGTTTACATCAGAGCTCAAACTAGTTGTTTTTCTGATTTCATAACTTTTCCAGGAATGTCATGACCATGGGAACCCTGATCAGTACATATTATAGTAGATAGTATATAGACTCCAAAAATCTAACTATTCAGTAAAAATTTTATCAAATGAAAAAATCATGCAAAGCCTCAAATGTGCATATAAAATGTGTGCAAAGTGTTCATTTTAATCTCACCCTTGAAGATTTCAAGAAGGGATATTAGAACCTTACAGCTACATCACTTGTACCATGTTAGTCTTGTGTCAGGTGAGTGAGTAGAGAAATAACTTATCACCCCATAAATCAGAATTTTATTTATATAGTCTAATAATAAATCACAGGTTTCCTCAGGGGGCTTTTAATCTGTACAACATACAACACCCTCTGTCTATAGACCCTCCATTCGAATGAGGAAAAACTCCCCCAAAAAGCTTTGTAGCTTTTAAGAACACAGAAAACAACCCGGCTAGGATTAGAGAAATACACCCGTGGCCAAAAGTTTTGAGAATGACACAAATATTAATTTTCACAAAGTCTACTGCCTCATTTTTTATGATGGCAATTTGCATGTACTCCAGAATGTTATGAAGATTGATCGGATGAATTGCAATAAATTTTCCCTCTTTGCCATGAAAATAAACTTAATCCTCCCAAAAAACATTTCCACTTCATTTTAGTCCTGCCACAGAAGGACCAGCTGACATCATGTCAGTGATTCTCTCATAAGCACAGGCGAGAGTGTTGACAAGGACAAGACTGGAGGTCAATCTGTCATGCTGATTGAGTTAGAATAACACACTGGAAGCTTTAAAAGGAGGGTGGTGCTTGAAATCATTGTTCTTCCTCTGTTAACCATGGTAACCTGCAAGGAAATCGTTGCTTTGTACAAAAAGGGCTTAACAGGCAAGGGATAATACTGCTAGTAAGATTGCACCTAAATCAACCATCATTGACAAACAAAATCAACCATCATTGACAAACAAAAACACACAAATTCTGACAAACTCCAAGCATTGATTATGCAAGAATGGGCTGCCATCAGTCAGGATGTGGCCCAGAAGTTAATTGACAGCATGCAAGGGCGAATTGCAGAGGTCTTGAAAAAGAAGGGTCAACACTGCAAATATTGACTCTTTGCATAAACTTGATGTAATTATCAATAAAAGCCTTTTACCCTTATGAAATGCTTGTAATTATACTTCAGTATATTATAGTAACATCTGACAAAAAGATCTAAAAACACAGAAGCAGCAAACTTTGTGAAAACCTATATTTGTGTCATTCTCAAAACTTTTGGCCATGGCTGTACAGTCCATATCAAAAAGCTTGCAGGCTGTCAGTTGAATTCTCGTCAGCAGGATAAACATGTATTACAAGTTCAGATTTTAACAGATTCATTGAGACTGAGACCGACCCGCCAGAAGTAAAGTGGTGGTGAGAAGTGGCAAGCTCCTTTACAATTTTATAAGTCAAGTGAAGCTTAAATTGGTGAAATATGGTGAAATTGTCTGGATTTTGCTAGCAATTCTGAAGCCTTTTAGTAGTAACAACCTTTACAGTAATCCAGTCTAGATGAAACAAAGGCGTGAATTAGCATCAGCCACAGACAGAAAAGACATAATTTTAGCTGTGACGTTAGTGGAAAAAAGCGATCTTGGTTAATTATTTTATGTGCTGAGGAGGGAGGATCAAGCGTAACACCAAGATTCTTGGCTGTTAAACTTTGAAATCCATCATCATTCGTGCTTCAAACATACCTGGCATGAACATTGATATTAACGAAAGGTAAAGGCTTCTAAACTCATGTTAGCAAGAAATTGACCAGAATATTGCAGGCTTTTATCCCTTATTGGGTCATTGTGTCACATGATGTGGCAGAAACAATCTGAATCAGAATAAAGAATAAAATATGGAGGAAATGGGCATCAAGAACACACGTAAATAGCTGCTGTTTCCTGGTTCCCAGTTGGCTGAGAGAAATGCTTTGCAATAACAGCATCTTTTGTCACAAGTCATACCTCTTTTTTCCCCTCTGCTTCTGTCTTAATGGAACACAGGTATCCAATAAAAGTCTAAATGCCCTAAGCATCTATACAGTACTATTGATACAGTAACTAAGATTTGAGAAAAGCCTCCTTGTCTTCCTATTTCCATGCTAATTGTTGCCTCTGTGAACCAGTAGTGCTTTGAGCTATATAGTAATGCTAACATGCTGATCCACCATGTTAGGTTTGAGTGTTAGGATACTAACATTTGCTAAGTAGTACTAAACTCAAAAAACAGCTGAGGCTGATGGGGATGCCATACCATAGAGGGGCATTGACATCCCTAGAGCCATGTTGCTAGTGTGGCTAAATATCAGCAGGTATAAGCATTACAATAACTGAAGAGAAAGAAACACACTTAAGATAATATACATGTGGAGAATGATTCTCGTGCATCAATCTGTTTTTGAGTCTCTGAAGGCCTTAGCTCTATTTTAGACCATATCTCCATCTTTCTTGTTTGGTTTTATAAAACCAAAAGAGCTAAATTTTACATATCCATGTAGGTGCACACACGGTATAATATGGCTCGCTGTGATTTTGGCAATGCTTTCACATCATGGATATTGCAACTGATTTATTGATGTTTGAAGGGTAAATGTAGCACCTTTAATCAGTCCTGTGGCCTGTGCAGCAATGTAACAAAATTGCAGTTATTTTTAAGACTAATCCATCTCTATTAAGTCAACTCACATCTTCTGGCACTGTGTTTATTTCCTACATGTCCACCAACACTTGTCTGAGTGGAAGTTAAGGGCCTGGAGATGAACAAAAGCCTTAACATGGAACACCATTCTTCTGTGGGTGAGGACTGCTTACCATGCGGCTGGTGGCAGAGGCATAAACACTCTCCTCTCTCTGCTGGACCACTGCTCTTCTGAAAACACCTCCGACCCCGATGAGAGAGACAGGAACACACTGCTGTTATCTTTTGGCTTTGGTTAATAGGTACCTGTATCTTTTAGCAGTAAATAATTCTGTTCTATAGAATAACAAGAACAAAAGTATCAGATCACCTTCTTGGTGCCATGATAGAAAAAGTTTTGGTTTCACAACATATTTCACCATTTTCTTAAACACATGAGCTCTTGAAGTGAAATAGAGATGATAGCGTATATCAGCATTTTGGGAAATATATTGGTTCAGTTTGCTTAGCTTAACATAAAGAAACAGCTAGCCTGGCTAATGGTCATCACCATAAACAAATATTTGCAAATGAATGCACAGGACATGCAGGGACAACATTTTAGTATCGGAAGCGTTCTGGTTTTCATTTGTAGTCCGGTTGTAGCCCAAGTAGTATTCACAAATCATGTTTGAGCTTGCTTTGGTTGCATGCAGGTAAACAGTCCATGTTGAGAGAAAATGCACTGAAATGTAATCTCTGAACCAATCGGCTATTGACTGATGACAATTTAGCTTTTTATCAATCTCAGAACCTTAGAGATGAGCTCAATATTAGATTTTTAAAATGTATCTGTGTTCAAATCATCGTCACATGAAAGCTGATGGGTTCTGAGATTGCTTATTGAACTGTAAACAATGATCAGCACACAGAAGAGGAAGTCTTGATCCGGATATCCGTTATCCAGAAGCCCTGAAACAATGGCTTTGACCCCAGAGGCTAAATCGTCAGATGAAAATCGATTTCCGAGATTAGGCCAATGGTAACAAAATCCGCCTGTTAGTAGGCAGATTTTTTGTAACCTTTGGACAGAGTGTTATGAAGAATTACCACATTATTCCCCATACACATGAAAAGTGTAGTTGAAAAGCAATTAAATGCACCCTTGCTCAGTAACTGTTTGATAAGTGCACAAAGACACTACATGCCTTATGGATCTCTTTTATACACATTTCTCTGTAATCCACTCTGATATTTGACTAGATTTCAAATTTTGAACCATAAATCGAAACAAACAGCAGTGGGTTTGAGGTTTCATTTTAGGATGAAGACTTTAACATAACTCATGTTTTAAACTACACTCAACTGTTATGCTTTCTCTATACTGTTATCAATTTATCCTCGGGTCACGTGAGCTTGTAAACTTTGTACCCATTGTTGGCAGTTATTCCTGGGTGGAAAGCTCTAAAGGTCCGGGCATCAACTAATGGTAGAACAATGTTTACTCTGTCCTCAAACATGATTGCTACAGCAACTGTACAAGCACATTGCATGGCTGGTAACACTAGTCACAGAAACAAGCATGCTCACATACGCTCTCTACAGCACACTAACCACAAGAAAAGGCACTTAAAGTGCACACCAAAGCAGTGTGTGCTTCTTTGGTGAATGCTCATTTTGGTGTAAAACTGGTGTTTTATAGTTTTTTTGAGACTAGGAGAGAGGAAACATTAGAACAACAACTTTAAAGAAACTTGGAGGCCTGATCATGAATTGAATGACTTGTCTGCATCAGTAAGTGACATTTTAACTGCTCAATATTTACCCTTTCTCTGCATCTTCATATCACTGTAAATCTGCTGAATTTTAGCGTGTTGGTTGAGGACATTACGAGTTATGAACTTAATTTGTATTTAAATAGAAATAGCTGTAGCCAAAATCTGCAGTTGATCTTCATTATCAGTTTATTGTCATTCATCTTTGATTGTGTTTGTTACCTCTGTACACAATCTCAAAATCCTGAATAGCTCTGCAAATTGCTGGCATTATCTCCACCAGTGATTGTCGCTGTTTATTGTCCATTATGGGTTTAAAGTCTGTGCCATGAATAACATCTTCCATGTGTCCAGCCTCAGTTGCTGAGAGTGTTTAGTGTACACAATTATTTTATTGGATAATTACTTGAAGGAGTATTTATTTTGATGGATTTCCTGAATCTATTTCTTGTCAAATCTGGCTTTCATATCGTGGATTTGTGGTTCCCCTAAAGTTCCCTGCTGGGTTTATATATTGTGTCTCTATTGACTTATCTGTCTGTCTAATCAATACTGTCCTGTATGTGTGAGTGAACTTGCCACCTTCCTGTCAGGAGCGATAACAGTATACAATGGGGCAATAAGTGTTGTGGATTAATCATGTATCATATATGATAATGTTTTACAATATCCTTGAATCCTTTATCTTAAAAGCCTTCTATTATATAGCACTGACCATGTGGCTAAATAACACAAAACTGTCAATAGACCTTTTTCACTGCAGACAATTTGACATGTTACATGAGGAGAAGCATAAGTGTAAATAATGAACGGAACGATGGCTGAATTCCATTTAGCTGCTTCAGTTTCTGAGCCCTGGTAAAGCTGGTGCAGGCTCACTGTCACACTGTTGTGGCTTACTGAAGAGAACAGACCCTTCGTTAATGTCATTAGTCACACCTGTGTTTTCCTTTCTATGACAAGTCAAGACAATGAAACAGGCAAGACATTCCCTCTTTTAAACAAAACGCTTTGTTAAGACATCACTGCTAGAAAACTATACATTAAATGTGTCTAGTAATATTGACCCAAACTGAGTCTGTTGTGACATTAAGCTGGATTTATACTTATGAGTAAAGAGGTTTCTCCTTACCTACATGTGTAGGGTCCAAAGCTACGTAATTAGGCTACACCATTCATGTAGAATGTAGATTCTTCTTTGATAAAATCACCATGTTGCGATGGTCAAGAATAAATCCAGCGTTGGTCCTCTAAGAAGTTCAGGTTGGCTAGTCAATTGTAGCTGTATTATATTACAGTTAGTTGTTGCCCCAACAGTGCATGAATAATAATGTCGTGGTAAACTCATTGAAGTTGCCTGATTGCTCAGAGTTAACTAAGATTTACTCTGGCACATGTGAGGTGAGAGTAGTAGTAACACATAAAATAAATCTGACCAGTAGCATTTTCTATGACAGACATTTTAAAGAGCTGACTTGCAAGAGACACAAGGGAATGGTTCAAATTGTTGCAGATGATGCTAAGATATGCTGACTTTTAGTCCCTAGTATTGGTCAAGCTCCAAAAACCCTGGATCCCACATTTCCCACAATACAACTCAAAAGTATATTTCTTTAGACTTCTCCTGCCTGGTGAAATATCACATCATTCAAGCTTAATGCCCCAGTTTGTAATTTGTAATCTCCCAGCGTCAGCTGAGATAACCCTGATCAGGGTTATTTCCTTAGACTTGAGAAAGCTCCTCCAGAGCCACAGATGATGCTATACAAAGGTTTACCATGGCGATTGCTGTGCGTGCAGATGCAGCAGCCCATAGCTCCTTCAAACTTAGCAACATTTTGGACAGAAATACTCTCATCGACAAGGGAAAGGAAGCACACACCCTGGAACGATCACTGCACACAGCCTCTTGCCCACCCAGCCAGAATCCTGCCGGACCAAGTGATGAGAGGGAAGAAAGCGGGAATAAGAGCTAGGCCCTAAGGCTGCTGTACTACTGGGTGAAATGAGCCCTGGCTCCATCATGACATCCCAGATCAAGCTATTGCACTGGACAGGCGGATCATAATCCACGTCCAGCTGAACACAAGACTCCAGCAACTCAGAGTTTTCATCAATGAAGCTCAAACACAGTCAAAGTTCATGGACAATATTCCCCAGGTGTCAAGTTTTTATTTATGTTAAGATGCCGACCCAAACTATCAATGCCCACCAGGGACTGGTGTTGGAAATGATCTTCAGCTATATACATGTGAACACTGCTTCAGCAACTGTCAAAGTTTCTCTGTATTTGTCCCTTACAAATACACTAAAGAACAAGCTCCGGGTTGACTCTTTAATAGTAGCAATAGATAGACAGATAGTGTATTATATTTTCCTCAGTCTTATGTAAATAGGACCGTCATGACTATCAGAGCAGAACCTTTGAAGTGTTGCATGTCTAGCAGATTACACTAACCTACCTTTTCCCACTTCACACCCCCTAAATCTGTCTCACCACATCCTGTTCACACTAGCAGCACAGTCCAGGACACTCTGTGAGCTGAAGTTTCAACTTGTTCTTGTTCTCTTATTTTCTTTTTTTCTTTTTGGTCATTCATAGTAAGAGTACATTCTCTCCTGTTTGCTAAGCAATGGATAGTGCACAACTGTTGGGTCTTTGTGTGTGTGGAAGTTGGTCTCGACCGGCTACATGTGATAGAGTGCCCTGAGATAACTTTGTTATGATATGGCGCTATATAAATAAAATTGAATTGAAAAATTGAATTGAATGTTAGGATTGCCGTTGTGAGCATGTTAGCATGCTGACGTTAGCATTTAGGCCAACCCAACAGAGCCCCAAACATGGCTGTAGATATTTAGTCTTGTTTTGACATAAATGTCACACTAGAGGACACTAATATTGCTCATATCTGCAAAACATTTACTGAAAATTTCTTTGAATTGGTTAATCCTTCAACAACCATGTGCAGAATCTAAAGTATAGCTGCAACCTCTCAAACTAATGTAGTTAATGATATGCTGACTCTAGGTACTGTTTGGTTACTACTGTAAGCAGTAAGGCAGTTGGTGGCTTATGCTAAGGATTGCAGTTTATGTTATAGCAGATGACACTGTGAAATGCATTCCTTACAGTTTCTAGAAAGTCTAAAAGAATGAGGCTGCTTTAACACGTGGTGAAATCCTATGCCTGACAGACCTGTCAGTGTCTAATTACTGTTTCTAAGTTATGACTGGACAAATGCTGTTTGGAGAAGGGGTTTAGTAAATAGTCAAATGCAACTTGTATTTGCTTGAGACATGATAACTTATATTTTTTGTTCTGTGTGTGTTGTATGTATGAATGTGTATATTGTTTACTTGTGGAAATGTTGTCCAGAGTAAATGGAACATAAATGCACATGCCGACAGAGCCGATGAACACATCGTTCGGTTCCTTCTTTTTTATTAATGGAAATAAATGCATACCAAGCAGAAGGTAGTTGACCTTGGTGTAATCAACAGCATCATTGTTCCAGCATTAATCAGTTATCAATCATTGTGCTCGTTTATCACTGAGCATGTTGTGACAGAACAAAGGCTGGCCGAAACCACCAGATCACAGCCATGCAGTGAGATCACACTGGGTCATTATAGTTTATTATAGTCATTTTCATACAGTAGTTACTGTTCCAATGAGAAACATTTGAAATATGTCCATTGAAATCCCCCAAAACTGGAGATTGGATTTTCACAAAGAGATGTATTTATGCATCTGGGTTCACTCACTCACACACACACACACACGCACACACACACACACACACACACACACACACATTCCCATGAACTGTGCTTTATATTGGACAAACAGTGGAGGCAGGCATTACCTCCACTTAATTCTCAGTAGACATTTCGATAAGACTGCACTGAAACCAGTGCGCAACAGAACCCGCCACCCCACCCCCACCACCACCATCACACACCCACACCTCACTCTTGTACAGTGGTGCTCTTTCATGTCAGTTTGGATGACATTGCTTTTAATTTGAAGGAAGACTTCCATCCTGTTAACTGTCTGTTCTGTCCACTTTGTGGAGGAAAAATTAAAAAAGGTGAGTTACGTGTTAATGCGTTTAACTTTCAGAAAAGAATTGGATTATCAGCTTAACAGTGCGCCTTATCACACGCTGGATAAATGGATTTTGGAATACAAGTCTTGCATTAAACAGTTTTTTCTCAAACTATCTTGGTTCTTGCAGCACATAGACTATTTTTACCCTTTAAGTGTACAGCAGAGCATTGCAGCTGACCTTTAGCAGTGTTTCCTGTGCTGAAAAGCTACTTGATTTCTTAAAAATGACCTGTCGTGTCCTGTACTGGCTGCCCTGTCCACATCCTCCCTATCCTGCCCATCGATACAATATTTTCCAAGTTCTCTTTGCAGGCTAAAACCTCTACTAAAAGTTGCAGGTCACAGATATCAGTGAGAACAATGGTCAAGGATAAGGCAGGCGTCCAGCAGTTGTGCAAAACTGGGACTTCATAATTGCTGTTAATAATTACAGTCATGATAAGCAGCAGAGGTGGCATTTATTGATGGCAAAGCTGTTTGAGGTCCCAGTTGATCTCCAGAAGCTGGAGGAGGCAGAGAGAGTGGAGGATTTGGATTTGATACAGATAAGGACACTGTCAGGTATGTGAGACAAGCTGCAGTACATTACACAAGGACACAAAAGTAACTGGGAAAATAAACTTTACTTACTTTTTTAGCTTATGAATCTTTGAACAGCGAAGGACCTTCATAAACAGGTGGAATACTAGAGGGACCGCAAATGAAAGTTGATCTTGGATAAGTCGAGGAGCTGAGAAATTTCAGCGCTAAAATTTAAAACAACCCTCTCTGGTGTTGATCTGTTTCTAGAGCTAAAATAGAGTCTGACAAATCTGCCCCCCAGGACAGTGCAGGTCCTGACCTGGCTCATGTGCTCTGCCTGTATTTGGGGGTCTGGACCTTTGTTGTTTGTTCTTAATGGGCTTTGATAAGTGAAGTTCAAAGGCAAGACAGGATCCTCTTCCTAACCTAATATGATTAATGGATCTCAGAGCCACATAGAGAGGAAGCAGCGGTCCTCCAGGCAGCAGAGGAGAGATGATGCGTCCGGGAGCTAAGCAGTATGTGGTGGCCAGGCCGCTGTACTCAGAGGACTCTTTCGCAGAGGATCATGAGAAGGTCTACAGGCACCGTAAGACCATGCTGGACAACGTCAAACAGTACTTAACGTAAGGAACTTGTTTTTGTTTTTTGTGTTGTTTTTGTCATCACAGCACAATGAATTCTTGAAGTCTGTCCTTTATAGATGCCAATATGATGAATTTAAAGAGGAGAGAAAAGGTTGAGCTTCTGGGTAAAGTGAATCTGTTCCTTGAGTCAAACTTCTAAAACTGCACTAAATACAGAATGATTTTTAACTTCAGCATGTAAAACCCACAATGTTTCATACCGCCTCATAACCTGAATTTAGTTTAACTTTTGGCTTTTACAGATTACATTTAGCCCAAATTATGATGTTTGAGGTCAAGTTCTGTAAAGTAAAGTTAAACCTTGGATCTTGCTCCACTTACTAAAAAGACCACCCTAGTGCAATACATAAGGTCCAATCATGTATGTAACTCATAAAACATGTCATTTCTGTTTGTAGAAAGTAGAAGAATCAAAATGTTCAGCACACTGTCAATTATTACTTTATTTGTGATGTTTTGGTCCTCAAACATTAATCTGGTAAAATGTACATAGACAAGGAGGTAAATTAAGGTATTTTTAGTTGTTTCACAAAAGCAATAATTTATGAGATTCTTGAAATACGTTTTCTATCAATGTGCTGCATGTTTAAGTATGCCTAACAATGTTTAAAATAAATATACATTTACTTTGTTAAAGTAGCTGAAAGCTTGAAAAGTGGCTCATTTAAGCCTGTTCTCTTCTACTATGTGATGCTTTACTTTATCCCATAAGTCTCCATTTGCTTACGCACCTCCCCACTCACCAATGTTCAGCCTTTGATTTGTGTTTCTTATGGCTTTGGTGGTTTTAGCTGTTTGTGCAAATGAGATCTGGAGTCTGTGGTTTTAAAGATTTTGTCAGGTAAACATACCTAGAGCTTCAGAGACAGTGAGTGTTCCATCCATCACTTTGACTATCTATTTAACACTTTATATTGTTGTGCCATGGCAGATGTGATGCCAAAAGAGCCAAGCATGCAGCTTTCTCTCTTCTGCCGGTCATCGGCTGGATGAAAATCTATCGAATCAAAGAGTGGCTTCTCAGTGACATTGTGTCTGGTGTCAGCACTGGGCTGGTCGCTGTCCTGCAAGGTAAATGTTGACAAGTGCAAGTGGGTGTCACTTTACAGCATCTGAATATAAGGTAATGATTTAATTTCTTCATTAAACCAAACAGAGGCACAATTAGCAGCCTATATGCAATTCTGTATTTCCTCATGTCATTTGCAAATATGGAAAACAAAAGAAGCACATTTACATTAGACAATACCTCACTTATATTCAGATTTTTGGCCCTATGGGGATGTTCAAATTTAAAGCTGGATTGCGGAACTTTTATCTCCTCCTTCTGACAGTGAGAGTAATTACACAAGGGGAGCTCGCCCCCATCAAATGCACACAGTTCCAAGACAATAATCCATTCTTTAGGTAGAGTAAATGTTATCGCTACATAACCTACTCCAAATAAAACTGTCCAAGAGCCCTCTCCAACAAAAAGCTACACCAATGGCTTTCTTTTTTTTAAACTGTAATCCTTCCTCTGAACACCAAGTGTCTTTATCATCTGGGGCATCAGAAACTTTTCTTGGAGCTTCTTAGGTTTTTACTCCTAGTTGCTGTAGCTACTTTGTCGCAAACCAGACCCATGTAGAGAGTCTACATGGATCATTCACGTCTACGTGAATCATGTGATCATCAAGCATTTTCAACTTCTGTTGACCAGACTCTCTCGTTACATGGCTCTGTGGCAAACCAATCATTGCGGGTTGGCATAAAATGCATTACTACCAGTTTGCCAGTTCAGGAATGTCACCACAGACACCAGATTTTAAAACTCAGGTATTGGGCACAATGTATGAACTTGTCTGGCAATGATGTGCATTTACATGTAATAGTCAAGCTTTAACTCAAATGTCATCCAATTAGGGTGTCACAAAATTAGACCATCTCAGCAGCAACCCGGAGTTTGATCTCATTAGATCCAGTTTTGTCGTGCAAACACAACTGGTCGAGATTGCGGGTGGAATACCGACAAGCATTCTCCTCCTTGTTATTGTTCAGGGTAGTGAAATGGTGGGGCGATAGCATGAACCTCTCAAGTTATGTGGCCACGGTCAAGATGACCTCTGGCTGCTGGCAACGTCTTGTGTTGCAGAGGTCTGTGTGCAGCCCTCCACAGAGCAGCAGTAGAGTTAATAGTGACAGGACTGCAATGCAAGTGGTCTTTCCAAATTGGGAAAAAAGAGGGAAAAATAACAGATTTCAAAAACATTTTACAGAGAAATTACGCATTTTGACCGTTAAGCAAGTGGTTTCCGTCAGCCTTTGTTCTGCCACATCATGCTCAGTGATAAACAACAATGATTGATAACTGATGAATGCTGGAACCTTGATCTGCTGTCGATTACACCAAGGTCAACCACTTTTCCACTTGGTATGCATAACACACTGTGAAGATGAAACTTTTACAGTTATCTTATCAGTAGCCTCATTCCCACTGCATGACCTAACTCCAGGGAGTAGACAAATGCATCTTCAATCACACTGTGTTGGTATCAGTAGAGAAGAACATTCCTGGTGGGGGAGATTAATCTAGTCACTGATTTGCCTGAAGGGTTCCTACATTAGTTGGTGTTTTGATTAGATTTTTTAGAAAATTATTTGATTGTATATTGAAATCCTGTGCAACAACTAATGGGGATCAAGATTAACATTGCATCAAACAATACAATTCCATCAAAATCATGAATGTACAAAACATTAAAACAATTTTAACAATTGTTATTGATTAACAGGCAGAACAAAAGAACAATAATAGTCTCAGTTCATCTAAACATCCATATTGCAAAAAATCTAAGGAAGAATGAAGAACATTTTTATGCAAAAAAGTGGTTGTTTTTACTTCTGCACAAGGCCACCCACAAAATGAGCTGCTGTAAATCTCACTTGTGCCTCTGAAAGAGAAATAATTGCGTAAAATACAGTAACAATGTAAATCAGAAGCAGACATTACCTTCAGAAAATCCCTAGATTGTGGAATAAAATCTTTTGAATTATAGTGTTATATACAGTTTACAGTGTTTACCCTTCTAAATTGAACTATTTTATCATTAACACTAGTGTCTAATCTGATAATAAGCCTCTGGTATCTGAGCTGTTTAGATATAGAACTCTTAGCAGTAGGTAGGATTTTTTACCATGCACATAAATACCATGTTAAAAATATAATATTTAACTTTATATTTTACTAAACTATAGAGGCAACATATATTTAAAAAATCCCCCACTCGCCCCTGTGGGCGGTCTGTTCCTCCTTCAAGCTTGGGTCCTTTAATAGAGGCCTGGGAGCTTGAGGGTCCTGCGCAGTATCTTAGCTGTTCCTAGTACTGCGCTCTTTTGGACAGAGATCTCTGATGTTATTCCTGGAAGCTGCTGGAGCCACTCTCCCAGTTCGGGGGTCACAGCCCCGAGTGTTACTATTACCACTGGGACCACTGTTGCCTTCACTCTCCACATCTTTTATAGTTCTTCTCGCAACCCTTGGTATTTCTCAAGCTTCTTGTGTTCCTTCTTCCTAATGTTGCTGTCACTTGGGATTGCTACGTATATTACTACTGCCTTATTCCAACCCATACTTGGCACAGATGTTCCTGTACACTATGCCAGCCACTTGGTTAGGATGTTTAATGTACATGCCTGCTAGCATCTTACACCCTACTGTTATGTGCAGGATTGTCTGGTGTGGTAGATCCCAGCCTCTATCAATCTTGTGCTTAGAACTTGTTCTTGTGCTGCCATTATTAGTGCCTCTGTGCTGTCTTTCAGTCCTTCCATCATGGTTCCACCTGCTCTTCTTCCTCCTTGGGCTTCTGCTGCCGGAGGTATTCCCTAAGCACCTCATCAGTTGGGGCCATCTTCCTAATTTACTCATGGATCTTTGTTGTTTCATCCTGGATAGTGGTTCTGACACTCACTAGTCTCAAGTTGCTGGACTTGGGGTTGAATCCTCCATGTATTATGAGGAGCTTCCTTGTCTTTATATCAGTGGCTTCTATCTCCTGTTTTGGCCAGCTTATTATGCCAGCAGGTTATCTGATGACAGGCAGGGCGTAGGTGTTTATAGCGCAGACCTTGTTCTTCACAATAAGCTCACTTCTCAGGACTTGCCTCACTCTGTGGAGGTATGTGGCTGTAGCTGATTTTCTTGCAGCCTTTTCATGGTTCCCATTTGCTTGCAGGATCCCAAGGTACTTGTAGTTATCCTCAACATCTGCTATGTCTCCTTCAGGTAGTTTTATCCCTTCAGTTCTGACTACCTTCCTTCTCTTGCATATCATCCGACCACACTTATCTAGTCCGAATGACATTTTAATGTTGTTGCTGTAGATCCTGGTGGTGTGCATCAGTGAGTCAATGTCTCGCTCACTCCTGGCATACAGCTTGATGTCATCCATGTAGAGGAGGTGGCTGAGGACTGCTCCATTCCATAGTCGGTATCCGTAGCCAGTCTTTGTGATGATCTGGCTGAGAGGGTTCAGGCCTATGCAGAACAGTGGCGGGGACAGAGTATCTCCTTTGTATATGCCACACTTGATGGTGACTTGTGCAATTGGTGTGCAAAAGTTGGCCTATAGGGTTATTTTCCATAGCCCCATTGAGTTCTTGATGAAGACTCTTAGAGTCGTGTTGATCTTATACAGTTCCAGGCATTCCAGGATCCATGTGTGAAGCATTATGTAGGCTTTCTTGTATTCAATCCAGGCTGTGCACAGATTGGTCTGTCTGGTCTTACAGTCTCGGGTGACTGTTTTATCTGCCAGCAACTGGTGCTTATGGTTGCTCTTGTTCATCTTGTGGCCAAGCATCTCAAGATTCACTGTTGCTGTGGTGTTTATCAGCTTGTTGGTCTCCATGATGGTCACAGTAGGAATTGTTAGGTTTAGGTTAGGTTTCTTTATTTGTCAATTCTACAGCATGTACAGGACATACAGAGGATTGAAATACCGTTACTCTCAATCTCTCAGTGCATACACAGCTAAATATAACCAATATAAAATATACTTATACATTCACCTAAAGAACATACAATAAATAAACCTGGAATAAAGACCTGGCATAAAGAGACATACAGTGTCTGTCATTGTGTAGTGCAAGAATAAGTAAATAAATAAAAATATACAGCAAAATACAATCAGCTTATTGACTGGTTAAAGGGAATGGAAATGTGTGCTTGTACACACACACAACACACACACACACACACAAACGAGTGTTGATGGGGGGAGGGGGGCAGAAAAGGGAGAGAGTTCAGCATCCTGACAGCCTGGTGAAGGAAGCTGTCCTTCAGTCTACTGGACTTGGCTTGCAGGCTCTGCAGTCTCCTTCCTGATGGCAGCAGGTTGAAGAGGCTCTGTGACGGGTGGGTGGGGTCCTTTGCAATGCAAATGGCTTTTCTGGAGAGGCGTGTGCTGTCGACGATCTTCTCAGCTGCCCTCACAATACGCAGGAGGCTCTTCCGACAAGAGGCAGTGCAGGCGCCGTACCACACAGTGATGCAGCTGGTGAGGATGCTTTTAATGGTGCCTCTGTAAAAGATGCACATGATGGCTGTCAGGGATCTAGCTCTTCTCAGCTTGCGGAGAGAGTAGAGGCGGTGGTTGGCTTTTTTGGCCAGTGATGTGGTGTTGTTCGTCCAGAAGAGGTCCTCTGTAATGTGCACACCCAGGAACTTGGTGCTGCTCACTCTCTCCACCGCAACACCACTGATGGTCAGAGGAGCATGCTGGGGGCGCACTCACCTGAAGTCCACAACAATCTTCTTCGTCTTCTC